>CAUYQG010211872.1:0-14189 GCA_963574415.1 Tarsius wallacei | reverse complement strand
CACTCAGTCAGTGCCGCTTCTCCCTTGTTGCCATGTGGGCCAGCACACCCCTCTGAACAACTGATGGGACCATGCTGTGACTTCTGATCTCAGAGACACCAGAGGTCACCCCAATCTCTGAATCTAAGTGCAGGGATCCCCGCTCACCTGCTCCCATCTCTTACCAGGGGCCCCAGGGGCCCCAGGGGCACCTACCACTCTCTCTCCAGGAGGACCTCACTCACTGTCAGACACAAAGACCAAGAGAGCAGGGTCAGAGGCAGTAGGGAATCGAAAGTCAGGCAGAAAGTCAGAAAGTTGGGGATCCCAGCTTCACAGGTTGGGACAGTGAGGCCAAAGAATGGTTATGAGGTTGGAAGGGTGGGAGGTTGGGCAGAGAGGTTCAGGGGACAGGAGTCAGAGTTGGGGCCCTTACCTTCTGGCCCTGAAGTCCTTTAGGGCCTTTGGAACCAATACTGCCAGGCAGCCCTGGGGGACTCCTAGAGCCATAATTGCCCCTGGGACCTGGAAAGCATCCAATTCCTGGGGGCCCCTGGGCAGAGGTAGGACAAGATCGGTGATCAGAGCCCTGAAGGAAAGACTCTCTCCAAAAGAGCATGTTCCCCTCAATTCACACTGACCATGGACTCAGCTTACCTGCTCCCCTTTTCTGCCTTTGTCACCCTTGAGTCCTGGCTGTCCATCAAAACCTCGGTCACCCTGGGAACAGAAGAAGCATGAGACTCTCTGCCCTGACCTCTCCAAGCTCCTGAACCTCCCTGAACTCCCATGAGACCTCTGGCCCAATATCCACAACCTTCCATGACCCAAGCACCAGTGCCCTTAGCAGCCATAATACCCCTGACCCCAAATCCATCCTTGACCAGATGCACATGATCTCCTGCTCTACTTTCCACCCTTTCATTCTAACTCTCTGCTGTGACCCCAACCCACCTTGAAACTTCAAGACAAGTTCCACTCCTTCCCAATGATTCACTCCATCAAAACCTTCCTTGATCCTAAGTCCATGTGACCCTACTGAGACCTTCCCTGCCCCATCCTGAACCCTCATTGTGTACCTTGGACCTATCAGTTCCTCCTTGCCCAGGGCTCCCAATTGGCCTGACACACCAGGCTCCCCCTGGAGAAAAGAAGACATGCGCTTGTCCTTGACCTACCTGTCCCCTTCTCATTCTGGGTGTGCCAAACACTCATCATCTCTCTTTTGTGTCCTGCCAGCCCAGGGCAGCCCAGACCACCAACTTTTCCCAGTAGGCATCAGGTGGAGAGGTCAACATTAGACCTCAGGCCCTGTAGCTCCCCAGCTCCCTTGTCCCCTTTGTACCTTGTCTCCCTTCTCTCCATCAAGGCCCTGAGGGAGAAAAGCAGGTACAAAAGCAACTTTTAGACACCTTACTTATGACCCCTTCACCCTAAAGCCAACTCTCCAAACTTGTGTTGGACACTCCAGCCTATGACCCTACAGCCCACATTCAACCCTGGATACCCCAACATTTGACCCCAATCCCTCATTCTCCAACATCAGGCCTTCCTGACTAGAAAAAGTCCATCTCCTTCCCACCTGGAGGCCCCGGGGTCCCATGAAGCCCATGTCTTCTTTGTTTCCTCTGATACCAGAGACTCCATCCTTTCCTGGGGATCCCTAGTGGGACAAGGATCAGTGTGGGGAGACCAGTGAGGAATCAAAGAGAATCACCTGGATAGTAAGCAGGGAACACCATGGGGTGAAAGTCATCTCTGGAGGTCAGAGCCACCGGGGTCACCATGGGCAGGGGACACCACCATAGGAGGTGACAACGGAGGTAGGGGTTCATAAGGACACCCTGAGAGAACTGGGTCAAAGGCTACCACATGGAGGGGGCTACCACCATAGTGATGGGGGTCTCTGTGGGGACACAGATCCATGTGGAAGCAGGGGCACAACATCAGATCATCAGGCTCACCATGTGGGAGACACAGATTGGGGGAGCCCTTTAGTGTGACTGCCCCCATGCTGGCCTCTATGCTGTACCTGCAGCCCCTCGGTTACTCTGCAGCCAGTGCCTAGGCTGCACAAAGATTGTGTGAACACACGTGGGGCCCACAGTGAGGAAGCCAGAAACCATCCAACACTCAGAGTACATCAGGGACGGGTGTATGCCATGTGTGGCAATGGGTCTGTGCTTGTGGTGGGGCTTGTCTGGGGTCCTGTGAGTCCTGGCGTTCCAGTCAAGCTCTTGCCACCAGGCTCTCCTTGGTGTCCTGTAGGAGTGACCAGGAGGAGGACACAATCAGGACCAGACCAGGCTGAAGGCTTAGACCATGACTGGATCCCATCCCTGGGGCAAGGCTCCTCACACTGCTTCCACCAGCTACCTCCAGCAGCCCCACGCCTTCTGGCCATGCCATGGCAGGGTGGAGCTGGGTTCTGTGGACTATGGAGTGGCTCATTTCTTACCCCAGGACCCCCAGACTCTTGCCCCTCTCTCTTACAATTAGGTCCCTAATTCCAAAGAGCCCCTTTCCCTTTCCTTCATAGAGCCACAATCCACACAACTCTCCTGACCTCACAAGGCCCCTGCGCCCTCCCTAGAGCCGCTATCCTGTCAGCTACCCGTAGAGTCACTACAGCCTTCAGGACACCCTTCTCCTCTGATCCCCAGAAAGGCCCCCTCTGTCTTCCCCCTTTACCCTCATAGACCCCCTAGGGAGCCCCCACAGCTCACAGGACCCCATATAGAGTATTCTACCCTCTTCTTTATACTTTGTCTCCGGAGTTCCTGTTGTCTCCCTGAGGTCCTTTGTCACCATCTATGCCCCAAGGCCCTCGTTCACCCTAACTTGGGTTAGAAGACAGGATCAGGGGCTAGAAGTCTCTCACCCTCTATGGGTGTGAGCTCTTTATCCCCTGGGTCAGCCCCACAGGAGCCCCTCTTGCACCCATGGGAGACCTAGTCTGCACATGAACCAGGGCTACTCACCATGTCTCCATGGCATCTTGTGGCCCTGGAGGTCCCACAATCATGGCCGAGTCACCCTGAAGGGGCAGGGAGGAGTCAGGAGCACGGTGACCCCTGTTCTGCCCTCCCCCATGCCCACACTCACTTTGTCACCCTTCAGCCCTGTGGTTCCAGCATCACCCTATTGGGTGGAAGAGTGTGAGTTCCACCCCAACCAGGGAGCCTCCAGTCCTGAATTACAAGATCCACCCTCACTCCACTTGCGCTAGGACCTTTCCCCCACATTCTTACCTTCTCCTCATATTCCCCACGGCTTCCAGAGGGCCGCTTGTGAGAGAAGAGAACTGTAAGCTATGGGAATTGGGGGCAGTGGAGAGCCAAGGGGGGCCATGGGACAAGTGAGACAATGAGGACCAAAGGGACAAGAGAGTAGACAAGGAGGACCAGAGGACTAGGTGGGACTCCAGAGAGAGTCCTGGGGCACAGAGGGCACAGACAGGGGACTGAGGTCAGACCACTGGGACTTTCCCCAGTGGGATGCACCATGAATCCCTGGGGTCCCTCTGTGCCAGGACAGCCATCTTCATCCTGGATGGTGACTTAGGTTCATTGACTCAGAGGTTGGAAACCAGAGGCAAGAGCTGTGATGAAGGGAGCCCCAACATGACTTCCTGCAGTGGGCCCCAGCTGTGGGGCAGGACATACATAACTGGACACCCAGCTCCCCACACTCGCCTTGGGACCTGGGTAGTCCTGCTCCAGCGTCTCCCTGGAGATCAACAGAACACTAGGGATAAGTGAGAGGAACCGGTGGGGGATGGAGGGCCACAGGAGGTCAGTGGAGGTTGTAGAGGTGACAGGGCCAGTGGAGGTGGGAAGGGATGACAGGGGCACAGGAGAGAGACAGAAACATTTGTCCCATCTGCCTTGTCTCCTTTGAGTCCGGAGGCCCCAAGTGCTTCCTGTGGATCAGAGTGAGGTGAGGCTGCTATGGCCCCCAAAGCCTACAAACAAACCCAGCCCACAGTGTGGCACAGACTCAATCATAAATCCCTACATGGACAGACCCCAACACACAGGCAATCAGACACACGGAGTTTTGGGGTACTTGTACTCACCATTGACCCTGGTGGTCCAGGTGGGTCCAAGGGGCCTGGGGCTCATTCTCTTCCTGGGGGACCTACCAGACCCTATGAGAAAATGAGGCGAGAGAGTCAGAGTAACTTGGGGAGCCCCTAAGTCAGGGTCCCCTTTACCTTACCTTCCACTGGATCAACCGAGTCCCAACATGCTGACCCCAGCCCCTCACCCGCTCTTTGCTAGGGCCTGACTGACCCATCTTTCCTCAAGAGCCGGCCTGACCAGGGAATTTGACAATACCAGGAACACCGGGGATCTCCCTAAAATAAAGATAGCAAAGGCAGAAATATAACTGCAGGACCGCTCCCAGGACTAGCCCCAGCATTCCCTCACCCTCCATCTCCAGCACGACCCTCCCTACTGCCCCCACCACTGCTCATGGGGCATTGACTTACCTTCATACCTGGAGAATCAGTTGTCTCAGGGGGACCCTGGAACCCAACTTCTGGGTCACCCTTTGAGGGAAAGAGGGGTCAAGTCAGGCTCAGGGAGTCTCAGGATCATGACTCCATCAGGGACTCTTCTGCATACACCTACCTTGTGACCTTTGAGTCCTGGAGCCCCTTTCTGACCCTAAGGAAACAAAGTAAAAGCATTGGGGGCGGGGTAGGAACATGAGCACAGAGCTTTGACTTGAGTCTAACATACACTCAGGGGAGCTCAGATGTGATGATGGACATAAGAAAACTCAGACACGTGACTGAGAATTGGCCCACAGGAGCTCAGACATGACCATGGACTGACTCGTGAGGGCAGAGACAGAGAGAAGCTCAGACGTGACCGACCACAGATGGATGGAGTTCAGGCATGATCACAGGCACAAGGAGCCCACACATGAGTGCAGACACTGGCATCACAGATGTGAGCAAGGACATTTGAAAGCTCAGAGGAGGACTGCAGCAGGCCCACTCACAGAGAGCTTATTTGTGACCACAGACATGAACATTGATGGGCAAAGGGGGAGAAAGGAAGATTATGAACACATGACTAAAGTGAGGCCCACATGAACTCAGATGTGTCCTGAAACCTGGGCAATCAGACAGGAGCAAAGGCCTCCCAAAGTGCTGGGATTACAGGTGTGAGTGCTCAGACATGGTGAGGAATAAACCAGGCACAGGCACATAGAAACCTTGAACCCTCGTTGTGTAGAATCTAAGAGTGTGTGACTCCGTGTGCTCCAGGGAGCAGGTTCCTGAATGTTGGCCCTTTGCTCCAGGCGGCCCAACCACAGCCTGTGGGGAATGCCTAGTGAGTTGCCTAGCCGCCTCCTTCTCCCCATCCCCAACTTGCCATCACTAAGGCTTGGGGGTGAGGCAGAGAAGTTGGTGCACGGAGTAGAGGGCAAGGTCAAAGATTACCTGTCCAGGGGTCCCCATGGATCCAGTTTCTCCTTTAGGTCCAACAGGGCTGGGCAGACTTGGTGACCCCTATGACAAAGTGTCGTGAGAAACTCGATGCCTCCCCACAACCCAACCCTGCTGCCCATTCTTCGTCTTCCAGGCACACAGCTAGGCCAGAGCCCCCACAACAGTGAACTCCCCCCAGGACACGTACGGGCAAACCAGGGCTTCCTCTGTCACCGTCTTTTCCACTGCTACTATCACGACCTGGGGCTCCTGTCTTCTCTCTCTCCCCCTGAGAGGGAGGAGCTCTGCTAGAGGCCTGTCAGCTGGACCCTGGCCCTGGGAGCCCAGTCTCTGACCCCTAGGACTCACTACTTGTCCAGGCAAATCTGGTGACCCCTCTGGACCCTGAGGGGGAACAAGTCAGATATGAGGGTCACATGGGGCAAGGGACAATGGAGATCATGGGAGAACATGGGACCCAAGGGGTGAGCACATGGTGTCCCTCAAAGGGCCACAGGGAGGTATTCACCACTAGGCCTGCGCCAATAGGTCCAGGCATGTCCTGGAGGAAAAAGAAGTTCAGGGAAGTGCCAACCACACCCATTTCCCTAAGACCCTAACCCATGAGCCAGGGCACTCACCATTCCCGGGGGTCCTATATCTCCTGGCTCCCCCTGAAAATGACCCAGAGATCACATGAGCAGAGCCCATGGGACAGAGTTCCTGGTGCTCAGCTTCATTGGAGGGAATGGCATCCCAGGAGGCTGGCAAACATTACCCTGGGTGTGGATATGCCTCGAAGGAGCTGCCTCCTCCTCCCATCCTCACCCAACTGCATGCCTATACTCACCTTCAGGCCAGAGGGCCCCAGGGGTCCTACAGGGCCAGCAAGACCCTAGAGAAAAAGTCAAGGGCAGGGGACAGGGGTCAATGTTATCTGTCTGGGCTCAGGGATGAACATAGAAAAGGCCTGGTTCATCAGCTGTGGCCAATGCCCAATCCATCCCTCCTGGACTTCCACCAAGCAGCATTCCCCACGTCATTCACTGGGTCTCCGGGTGGTCCAGGTTCTCCATGGCCACCATGTTGGCGACAGAAGCAGTCTGATGAGGGGGAGCTAGTCCTATCCCACCAGGAAAACTGAGGTAGTACAGCTCATTAAGGCAGAGTGCAGGATGGGGGCAGCAGAAGTGAGGGTTCTTGGGTACTCACTGTTGGGCCAGGGGCTCCTCTCAGACCCTGAAGACCTTGCATAGAGGATGCACTGATGAGCATCAATCTGGGCATCACTTGGGAATTTTACCACTATCTGGGGACTTTGGCCTTGGGGGCCCACTTCGATGCTCTACCCTCTCAGGCATAGATCACACATACCATGGACAGACCCTCATGGAGAGCACACATGAGCTTGCACACGTGCACACATAGATCCACACACACAGCAAGCCTCTCACAGACATCACCAACATGTACGAACCACACCTGGTCAGGAAGGCACAGCCTGATCCCACAAGAAACACACATGTATGCACAGCAGCAGGCACCTAGCAGACATCCAGATCCTGGACCAGGCCACTTCGGCCACAACTCACCTGCTTCCCTTTGGACCCAGCCACACCACGCTCTCCTGGTAGATCCTGAAGAGAACAGGTTTAAGGCAACACTGCCCTTGGCCCCCCAGGCCCAGCTTCCCCTCTACCTACTGTCTCCCCTAGATAGTCGGAGGCGGGACTCAGACAATCCCAGGCAATGCAGACTCCAGACTTGCACATAGGACAACACATGTAGGAGTCACTTTCTTGCACATGTGTGGTCTGAGGGGCAAGGACTCACTGGGCTGCCATTCTCACCCCTTTGTCTGGGCTCTCCTCACTCTCCCTTGATGCCTGGCATACTCTGTAAGCAGTGTCACATCCTGAGCTCACAATCCCTGTCACATGCCCATGCATACATGCACACCACCCCTGATGTGCTCCCATAAAGAGTGGGACATAGGCTAGGCAGGGTGGCTCACGCCTATAGTCCTAGCACTTTGGGAGGCCAAAGTGAGAGGATTGCCTGAACCCACGGGTTCGAGATCAGCCTGGGCAACATGGTAAGACCTCACCTCTATAATAAATCAAGAAAATTTAGCTGGGTGTGGTGGCGCACACCTGTAGCTCCAGCTACTTGGAAGACTGAGGCAGAAGGATCACCTGAGCCCAGCAAGTCGAGGCTCTGGTGGCCATGAGTGTGCCACTGCACTCCAGCCTGGGTGACAGAGTGATACTCTGACTAAAAAATATGGTAGGGCAGGAGGCCTCTCCCCTCTCCTTTGGGACCTTGGTTACCATCGCTGCCTGGCTCCCCCTGTGGAGATGCGATGTTAAGTCAGCCCAGGTGCCATGGCAAGGGGTGGCCCCAAGTTGATCCCACACATTGACCTTAGTACCCTTGAGTCCAAGGGGTCTGTGTTTTCCAGAGAGTCCAGGTCCTGGTCCATCCACTGCCACCCGCAATCACAAGGTTACAGGGGAGATATGTGTCCGTAAGAGGCATAGGAGAGTCATCACTGATCACAGGATCACAGAGGGTTAAAAGAGTCAGAGACACCACATGGAAGCCTAAGGTAGCTTCCTGGTCAGCTAGTGTAGGGCTAGGGTGATTACCTTGGGACCAGGGAGTCCAGGGAATCTAGGGGTCCAGGAAGGCCATTAGGGCCTTCTCTGCCCTGCAGAAAATAAGAAAGTAGAGTGGCAGTCCTAGAACAACCTCCAGGCAGCCCCGGCCCATGAAACCCTATCCCAGCTCACCTGTTCTCTACGTTCTCCTTTCTCTCTCCTTTCTCTCTGAAATGCAAATAGCAGGGGGAGGGCCATATCCATGGGTGAGTCCAACCCCTCCTGACCCCACTTCTCGGGCTTTCCTGGCCAGCCTCCAGGCTTACCCGCTCTCCTGGCCTTCCTGGCTCCCCAACACTACCAGCCCAGCCTGAGCCCATGAATACCAGGCTTTCCAGGCTCCCTGGCCAGGCCAGGAGGTCCAGGGAGGCCTCTTTCCTGCAGGGCCAAGCCAGGCGGCCCCTGTGGGCCGGGGTCTTCATGATCTCCCTTCAGGCTACATTCTTCAGGAAAGCCAATGGAGCCCTGGGATTGCGAAGAGGGAATGCTCGTGGCTGTACAACTACACACTTCATGGGGCACACCCACTGAGCAGCTGCCACTCACTTCCTTTCCTGGGGGACCCCGTTCGCCAGAGTCCCCTTGGGGCCACATCGCCATTCAGGCACAGGCAGGAAGCTCCTGGAGCTCTCATCCCAAGTCTCCACGATCTCCTGCAGGGCAGACACCTGAGCAACAGCAAGAGGAACAGGACCCATAGCTGCAGCCACCCATCCCCTGGGCCCCGTGGGCACCACTAGCCCCATGGGGCTCCCACTTGCCCCCTCCCTCAGCCTCTGAATGACCTACCTTGATGCCAGCAGTTTCCAGCAACTGATCTACATTCGGGAGACAAAGACTGGGTGAGGGTTTGCCCATGAAGGAGAAGACCCTGCCTTCTGTCCTACATTGCCTTTGGAAAATGCCTCCACGTCTTCTTCCCCAGGCCTCTTGCTCAGAGTACCCTTTAGCCCTGAGTCAAGGCCTGTCAAAGGCTAAAGGGAGCCCCTCCCTGGCAAGTCCCCATTGCCCAGGTTCCCTTGAACCTGGAAACCCCATGGGGCAGGGAACAGAGCACACAGCACAGAGCCTATGAGCCTCATGACAAGGGGAGGGCTGTAGAGAGGGATCCTATGTACATACAAATAAGTCAAGGGTCAGGCCCTGAGACTGGCTCACTGGCATACTCCCAGGCTCTTCTCCCAGGCCTCACTCTCCAGGCGGCCCCAGAGAGATCAAGAGACAAACTGTTAGGAACCAGCTTGGGAGTGTATGTGTGCATTTGTGGTTGCTACAGCTACCTGAACATGAGAAAGGTGGAGGCCTTATCTGTTCTCCTTTGGATCCAGTCTCACCATGGTCACCCTAAGAACAAGAATGATCAGATGGGGGAATGTCCCCAACCCAGGTCAGCCCCTCCCCATACCCTCTGCCTAACATATGCACACTTCACCTTGGGGCCCATGCTTCCTGAGACACCAGGAAAACCCTGAGATATGACAGAACACAAAAGTGTCACACAGGCCCATGGCATCCAGAAAGTATCCCATGGAAACATAATGGCCTCTGTTGCTCCCAAGTCCTAAAACTTCCTTGGAGACTTACCTGGTCAGGAAGGCCCTGGGAGGCCTGGAGGGCCCTGGAATCCGGGCTACTAGGTGCTCCATGCTCACCCCTGGGGCTGTCATAACCCTGTGGAGAATATAGCCAGCATCAGGACCTTGAGACCTCAGAAAAGAGTAGGGCCATATCCCACTGGGTCAGGGACAAGAGGTAGCAGAAAACTCCAGCACTCACTTCTCTCCCAGGGGCACCTGAATCTCTCTTCTCTCCCTAAGGAAGACTAGGATGCTTCAGACATGGCCCCAATCTGAGGGCAGAGCAGACCCCAGATGAGGGGCCTTACCTTCCTCCCGTCTTCTCCAGGGTGCCAAGGTTCTCCCTGTGGGCAGAGGATTCACTCTAGCCTAAACTAGTTCACAGTCTTCCAGCTGCAAGACACTGTCTTGGACAATTTCAGATGACTATGACTGTATGTCTGTGCCTGGAGCTCCACGGCTCTGAGTGTCCTGAAGCGCGGACTGTCATGACCTGAGTGAGCTGTTGCATGTCTAAGTGTGTGCCCGCATGGGCCTGCCTACGTCAGCATGGACCTGCACACATGTCCTCCTGTCTCTAGCTCTCTAGTTGTAACTTCACATCTATGCATCTCTGGGTTGTTGAGTGTCCACATGTCCTGGGTATGTGTGTATCCATTGTCTTAGCATGTGTGCTCATGTTCTGGGTGTCCTGGTCTGATTGCATATCTTGGCATCTGTCTGCAAGTCTTGTGTGTATATCAATGCATATGGCCTCATGTATGTGGATGACTGTGCACATGTGTCAGCATGTCCCGACATATGTCACATATCAGAGCCATGGATGTGTATCTCTCCTTGGTTCAGCACAGGTCCACATGCAGTGGTTTAGCATCTACACACACATCTGAGTCATTGGGTATAAGTGTCTGGACATCAACATGTCTCTGATTACTCTGAATGTGGCTTCGTGCCAGTGTGTCTGCACCTCTTGACCTGTCTGTGACTCTTCACTTGTGCCTGTGGCTGTGGGTTATCTCTGCATGTATCAGCTCATCTGGGCACAAGTTGGCCCATCCACCTAACTCACTATGTATCTGCAAGGCTGCCTGTGTGAGCACACATAACAACGTTCCAGGATGCATGTGCATGTCTGGGCTATATATGCAGCAGTTGTTGCACATGTCTAGATGTGTCTACCCATGTGTCTCAGGTGTTAGTGCACATCTGGGTTGTATACACTTGCTAGCCCTGAGTTGCCAACCTCTCCTGCCCTCTGACCCTCAACTCATCCTCTACACCCCCCAGGACCAATCACTCTCTTTCCAGGTTCCCCCTTCTGGCCCTGGAGAAAGACATGTCAGATGAGGGTCAGAGTGGCTGGCCCCAGGTATGACCTTTGCCTACCCTCTCCACCCTGGACACTTAACTTTGGACAACACACTGAGCAAAGCTCTGGCTGGGGCTGTGGACACAGGGTCTCTTTGAGGCTGAGCATTTCTACCAAGAACCCCCAGACCCCATCTTCTCTACCACCTAGTCCCCCAGAGGCCTCTTCCAAACCTGAGGAGCCAAGGATGCCTGACACAGGGCTGCTGCCAGACTACTGACTACCGGTCCAGGCTTGGACCATCATCCACCACGAAGTAGGTCTGGACAAGGTCCATGCCCAGCACCAAGTGATGCAGCTGCTTTGGGTCAGATCCCACCAAGCCCTGGGTCACCATGTTGACCCCTGAGGAGAGGTCCAGCAGCCTGCATGACAGCCCTGTTGGGGCCACATCTATTCCCAAGACTCATCCCCATTAGCCCTACTCCTTACCAGCAGCCTGGTCCTCGCAAATGGGACTGAATGTGTCACCTCCCAAGGGCTCATCCACTCGCAGAACCATTACCCCTGGCACGTGCTGGTGGCACCCAGGAGCATCTGGTGTCAACAGGTATCTGTGAGCGGTGAACATGGCTATGCATGGGAGGAAGGACATGTCAGAATCCTGGGACCTCAGGCTCCCAATAGGTAGCCCCAAGGAGTCCACGCCTACTGCAGTCCTCAACTAGGTTGTTCCCACTTGGGTCCATGTAGGGGATGTCACGGATCTTTTGCAAGATCATGCCAAGGTCATGGGTGCTATTCAGCAGGAACAGTGGGGAGGACCAGTGACTGTAGGACAGCAGGCCAACCTGGGGTAAGTGGGGGGAGACACAGAGCCTGGAAAGGATAACAGAGCAGGGATAGGGGTGCACAGGGCCTGGAGAAACACAGGGACACATGGGTGTGTGTGACAAAACCTGAACTATTTATCAAGGGGTCAGTAATGATGGTAGGAGAGGGAGCCAAGCTCCAGATGAGAAGATCTGGAGCTTGGAGGAGACTTGGGAGAAAGCCTGAACCTATAGTAGGGTGAGAAGGTGGTGGTATCTGGTATGGAGCCTGGGTGGGGAGGGGCAGGGAGAGGTAGAGAGTCTGGCTGTCACTAGAGCCAAACCTGGACTGCCTGTGGCCCAAGAGGCCCAAGTGCAGTCGCCAACCACTCCAGGACCCGCCTTGTAGACTTCACACAATGGTCATTGTCTTGAGTGGCATGCAGTAGGAACACCACATCCGCCAAGTCATGGGGACACACTGCAGGAAGGAAGCCAAGTTACTGAAGTGGGGGGCCCATCCAGCCACCCCCTTAGGCCCTTCTCACTGGGCCCATCATACCAGGGTTCTGTGTAACAGAGGTCTCAGGACCTGGTGCGCCCTCCCAGACAGATATCAGAGACACTAGGCTCTACCTGTCGCGAGCTGGGAGTTTGCGGTCCCTGAAAGCATCTGTGGGGTCCCAGGCAGTTCTGCAGAGGACAGAACTTGGTTAAACAGGAGGCTTCCTATGGAGCCTCAACTGTCAGCCCACTGCAACCCTGGCCTCCCCCTCACCCTGGCCAGGGCCTCTGAGTGACCGCCAGAGTTAGAGTCACTGAGTCAATCGAAGTGTCCACCACATGTAGTTCAGTGCTTGGAATACAAGGTAACTATGAAGGAGGAATGAAAAATCAGGGATCAGAGGCTATATCCTCAGAACACAGAGCGGAAAGAACTGAGAACTGGATAGGTCAGTGTAGGCAACCTGAGAGAGAGAAGGCCAGTGCCTCAGAACAGGCAGTGTGGGCACTATGAGGTCACTGTGGGTGATGCATAGCCAACTGCAGGTTGGTTCCGTGTGGACAGGACAATCACTGAGCAGTGATGGAGTGAGCAGGACAATCACTGAGCACTGGGCAGCTGGAGCAGTTGGGAATATACAGCAGGGCAGGGTAGCCAATGAGTTGGGACAGGCAGCTGGCCAGGGTCCACTCACCAGTCCTCACAACCACAGAGGCAGGAGCCCCATCCACACTGGCCACTTGGGCCCTCACATGCAATGTATACTCAGAGAACTGAGATCCCAGGCTTGTCTGAGTGAAAGGTCATGAGAGGTTATGCTGGCTACAGAAGTCACCCCAAATTTGGGTGCAAGAAATCAGGGTGGGGAGGAACACACCAAGGTGAGGCAGACCCTCTGGGCTTACCAGCACGTGCAGTCACCTCTGTGGGGGGCCCTTCTCCAACAGATTCCAGCATGGTCGGCCTCATGTGGTAGAGTGTCACTGGCTCCAGTTCATCCAGGTGGTAGTTGCTGAGCCCAGGTCCCATGATCCAGGACTATTCCTGGCCACCTAGGGCAGGCATGAGGTTTGGGGTCAGGAACATATGGGAGGATGATATCTCCCTGTGTTAATGGACCCACCCACCTCACTGCCCCGCCCATCACCTCACTGACTGACTCACCTCACCTTCCTGATTGACCTCCTTCATTCTTGCTAACCTTGCCCACTTTACTGATCCATTCCCGCTGACTCTCAGTGACCCCATGGATCCCCCCAACCTTATTGATCTTACCTACTGTCACTGACTCTGTAGACCCCAATGAGACCCCGCCCACCCTCACTGACCTCCACCACCTTGCTGACTCTGCCCACAGTTCTCCAACCCCACCACCAGGCCCTAATCTCCTGGGGGCACCTCTCACCCTCCGGGATGGATCTAGAATGAATAGTTTAATGCCTTTCCTGGTGTGGATGGTATTAGCCTACTCCAGAGCTAGTTTAAAAGAGCCTGGCACCTCCCCCTCTCTCTCTTGCTTTCTCTCTGACCAAGTGAACTCTGCACAACTGGCTCCTTCACCTTCCGCCATGAGTGGAAGCAGCCTGAGGCCCTCACCAGAAGTAGATGCTGGCGCCATTCTCCTTGTACAGCCTGTACAACTGTGAGCCACATCAACCTGTTTTCTTTTTCTTTTTTTTTAATTAAGAAAAGTGGATTTATTAAAGAAAAGATACGTTGTAAAGGGCACAATGGGCAGGGCAGCAGCAAGAGCATCTGCTGTCTGCTGCCAACCTCTTTTCTTTATAAATCACCCAGCCTCAGGTATTCCTATTTATTTACTTACTTATTTTTTGCAACAGAGTCTCACTCTGCCCAGGCTGGAGTACAGTGGCACCATCCAGCTCACCACAGCCTCTGTC
>CAUYQG010211870.1:0-28845 GCA_963574415.1 Tarsius wallacei | reverse complement strand
ACCTGCTGGGCTCCGGCGATCCTTCCGCCTCAGCCTTCCAAGTAGCTGGAACTACAGGCGCGCGCTACCACGCCTGGCTAATTTTTTGATTTATTGTAGAGATGAGGTCTCGCCAAGTTGCCCAGGCAGGTCTTGAACCCGCAGGCTCAGGCAATCCACTCACCTCAGCCTCCCAAGTCGGGGGATTACAGGCTGAGCCACCAAGCCCGGCTCCACGAATGGTTTTTAACAGCAGAGGGCTAGGAAGGTCCACCTGGAACCTGGGCTGCCCAGTCCAGAGTGTTGTAACCTCATCTTGGAAGGGACTGCAGGGCTGGAAAGGGGAATCGTTTGAATAGGGGTAGGGGATTGAAAGTCTGGGGACAGATCCTGAGCTCTTTGTGGACCTGCTAGGATCCAGGCATTCAGGGACACCCAGGAAAGATATCCTGTGGGGTGGTAGGAGGTAGATGTCAGGGACCCAGGAGAACAGTGATTGCTCCAGGGCCCAGGGATGGGATTGAGGCTACGGGCAAAGGTGGTGTGAGACCAGTGACAGGAGACAGAGCCCCTGGGACAGCCATGGTCCAGGGGTAGCTGGAAGAAGAAATGCCTGGAGAGACGGAGACAGTGTGACCAGGAGGTAAGAGGAGAGGTGGGTGATGTGGAGAACAGTCCCTGACAAGCCACATGCTTGTGAAGGGCTGTCAAGTGCTTCTCCATGTTAGTGGAGCCCTTGGCCCTTGGAGGGGGCTGGGCAGGGCAGGTGCTAGCATAAGGCCAGAATGTGGACACCACAGGAGGAGTTTAGGTGAGACAAATAGGCAGACAGGCAGGAGGCCATGTCAGGAGTGGGGTGTTTTGGGAGCAGGGAGATGGCATGGGAGCTGTGGGAATGGTTGAGAGAAGGGGTTGGTAGAGAAATGAAGATGACATGAGGGCAAAGCACCTTGGCTTGAGCATGCATATGTAATCTCGGCCAAGCCCCTGCCTCAGTTTTCTCCTCTGTCCCATGAGTGGCTCCTCTTCACTCAGACACTGGGGATGGATCCTGTGGTAAACAGGATAGCCTGGTTTCTGCCTCTGGGCTCACAGCCTAGAGGGAGGCCAGACAGGAAGAGGATGAACTCCCTCAAGGAGTCACCAAGGAGGGGGGATTTGAGGCACAGTAAAGGTGGCTCAGATGAAGCTGGGCCATGTTGAGGTGCTCACTCCCAGTTATCTTTGGGGAATCCCTCACCCATCATTCTCTGTCCATGGGTTGGGGTTAAGCACATGTCTTCCTCTTGATGCAGGCCTGGCCAATCAGCTTCCTTCATCTCCAGAGCCATAGCGATTTTCTGGGACAGGCATGTGACTGAATCAAGGCTAGGACTTCAGCTAGGGGGACAGGAAACAAGGTACATTGAGGGGGCAGAACCTGGGAGGACCTAGCTGGGCATGAAGTTCACATTCAGGTGAACAAGTACAAGACAGAGACTGAGCTCTGGTAATAATGTTTAAGCACCTGTATCCAGCCATGCCTGAAGTTCATAGACCTGGATTTTTCAGTTACTTGTTCCAATAAATTCCACTTTGTGACTGAAGTAACATGAGTCACGGTTTCTGCCTCCTGACTCATGAACTGAAGGGTGAGAGTGTCCCTTGGGCTTGGTCAGGCCAAGAACGAGGGGGGAACCTCCCAAGCAGAGAGAACAGCACAGGCAAAGGCCCTGGGCTGAGAAAGGCATGATGCTATTGAGGAATTGAAAGGAGCTACCGGAGCAGGGAGCATGAGTGGAGGCAGGAGACCAGGGAGCTTCTGGAGCTCTGCCTTGGGGAGAGATGAAGGGTCTGTGGAATGACTGGATCGGGGCAAGAGGGGCTTGGGGAGAATGGGGAGTGGGTGGGGCCAAAAAGAGGGGACCAGATAGCAGGGAGTTCCATCTGAGGCTCAGAAGGAAGGCTTGGAGATCCTCGGGAGACTGGAGTCTTGAAGAGGCTAATCTCAGAGGCAAAAAAGGGGAGTAAGAGAGTAGGTCCCAGAGGGAACCCCAAGGAGCAGCCAGACATGGGTAGGGAAGGGCAGTGGCATCTGGAGAGACGGCTCGCATGCTCCATTACAGGGTCTGCCTTGGTGGGTCTTTGATGGCCTTGGCCTGAGCCTGTTCTGAAGTGTGAAAGGATCATGGCCAGAGCCAGGCATCAGAGAGAATGGGGATGTGAAGTATGGATGAGACTGTGGACACCTGGGCTCAGCCAAGGGTCCTGCAGAAGCTCAACCAGCACCTTCTGGACATCGGGTCCATGGACTGTCTGAGGAGTCCTTCCCCACCTTTCCCACCTTGGCTGGGGACAGGAGACACAGGACTGGTCAGGAGGTGGCAGGAAATTGCAAGAAAAGGGTCAGGAGACTCAGGGGAGCACAGGAACTCAGGGGGAGGGCTGAGCTCATCCCAGAGTGTGGGGAGCGGGGACTCCCATTACAAGGCAGAAAGAGCTATAGGTGTAGCCGCAAGCTGAGGCTGCAGCAGGGGCAAAGACCCAGAGATGAGTCAGAGTGGGACTTAGCAGAGGTGTCCTGATGGTCAGCCTGATGGCAGGACCAAAGAGGTCCCAGGAGGCAAGGCAGGATCCAGAGGCTGCTCTGCCATGGTTCTGTGCCTGTTGTAGCCCTCGGCTGGGCCTTGGCCTCCTCTCTTCTGTGAAATGAGAGTGCCCTTTGACTCCTAGGAGGACGGGCAGGACACCCAAGCCCCGCCCTAAATAATGCCCCCTTGGCCCCTCCCCACCCCACTGGGTGGCTAAAAATAAAAGCAACGATAATTTCCCTAAATGAAACCGCCACTTAAACACTTAAAAAGCAATAAAAACTCAATTTTCTTTCTCTCAATTATTTTACTTATTCCATTTTCCAAAAGGTTCACCCTGTTATGAAGATGTATTTTTCCCCATCAGCGGCAACGTTCTCCGCCATTACTCAAACTGACTCAGCCTCCCTCTGCCGGGAGGGTCGCCTGGTCTCCGCGGCAACCGGGTGCCTTAGGACTGTGACATCACCACCGCTGCCTTCATCGGGGGGGACACTCCAAGGGAGCGATAGCTGCCTCCCTCTAGCCCTTGCTTCAGTTTCCCAGCCTCCCCCCAGTGCCATCCCTAGTTCTCCCTGCTTCCAAGCCTCTCCCACCAGCCCTTCACCTGCTTGTCCCCGCATTCAGGCCCCTCTGAGATGCACAGGGGGGATAAAGTCCCACAGCCCTCAGATAAGCATGCAGCCTGGTTCAGAGGAGCAAGCCCAGTGCTTCAATCACCCAGTCCTGACACTGTAAAAATTAGGTTTCCCGATGTCATTAGTGCTTTGTGATCGGCTCCATTTGTATCACACCAATCCCGTTGCCTCATCTCTGCTAATTGTTTTCACTCACTTCTTTCATTTTTAAACTGCTGTCTTGTTGGCTTTTAATTTTTAATTATTGCTGCCTCCCCTTCCTTCCTAAATGGTCCAGGCCCCCCTGAGGCTTCCTCTGCCTGTGGCTGTGGCAAGTCCCTTCCTGGTAGCCAAGGCTTGCCCACCCACCTGTCACTAGTATGTCCTGGTTGGTCACATTCTTGCTCCAGAGGCGGGCCACACATCTGGCCCCTGTTGCAGTGAAGGCATTATGATCCAGGTCAATCCTCCAAACACACACTGAACCAACTGTATAGGGTGCAATGATCCTTGGGGAATGTGAATGCCCAGACTCCCCTAGGAATTGCCTTTGTTCTGTTGTTGTCATGGGACAGGCAGGGGCATGGAGTGGGGGATGCCATCATGTTCCAACCACCTGCCACCCCAGCCCTGCTTTCCTCGTGACTGTGGGCCTCTGAGATTTACTCCAATAGGACACTGGCCTCTTCCCTACGACCCCTAGCCCAGAGTCACTCTCAGCCTTGCTTCTGAACCTTTGCTCACATAGGCACCCCTGCCTAAGATGTCCTTTCTTTTTTTGGCTCTGCTGAATCCTATCAGTGCTCTCTGTTCAAATTGGTCTGTCCGTTTGTCTATCCATCTGTCCATCATCCACCCATTTGTCTGTTCATTCCTGTGTCTATTCCTCTGTCTATCTGCCATTCATCAGTCTGTCGCCTTGGCTGTTTTTTTTTTTTTTTTTTTTTTGCCCCTCAGTCTGCCCAAGCCCCTCTTTGCATCTGCTCTAACCTCAGTCCTTCCCATGGTATCTGCCCTAAGGACCCTGGTTTTCCCCTCCATGAAGGCCCCTCCTGCATTTTACTTGCTCACAAACAAGCCAGGGCCAAGTTCCTGAGAAGTTTCAAAATTAAGCCTAACTCTCATCTGCCCCAGCTTATATCATACATATTCTGCCTCCAGGCCTTTGCACCAGCAGGCGATCCTGCCAAATGTGCCCTCTCTTCCCTTTGACCCATTCATCCCATGACCATAGACACCCAACCTGAAGGCAGAGGCCTGGGGTCTGTTCTGGATTCTGCCTCTCTCTTGCGGTGTGAATTGGGTAAGACCCTTCTCTTCTCTCAGCTCCCACTTTTCTCATCTGTAAATGGGAACAAACCGTTTCTGCTTGGTCCTCCACAAGGTTGTTGTGTGGTGGTTATGGGTTCTGATGGACAGGTAACCACATAATCAGTGAGCAGGGGGTCTGGGACATAGTTTGGGGTCTCTCACCCGGCCCATCCCTCCTTTCTCAGAACCCCTCTACCCTCTCCGCCAATGGATTCCTTACTGGGTTGTAGAAGCCGGACTCCCTCATGTCACTGATGCCCAGCACAGCCCTATGAAGTAGTAGCCATCCAGCAGTCCCACAGCTAATAAGGGCAGAGGAGAATTTGAACCCAAGGCTGTGGCAGCTCATGTTGGGATGGATGCTGATGAATCCAGCATCCAGCCTTGGTCAGCAGTGTCAGCTCACCAGGGAGCTGGACCCACATTCCATATGGGTCCAGAAAGGGAAGAAAATAGCCAGTATCACATGTGAATCCTGGTCTGCCAGGAGCTTCATTTGCCGGGTTCCCCAGCATCTCTGGTAATGGGGAGATAGACCTCCCCGCCCTGCAGGGGGAGGGCGCACTGCTGGCCCGCCTGGGGAATGCATGAAATCAGGCTGCTGTCACAGAAAATGAGGTCTTCTCACACCCAGTTATCTTTCCCTGCCCTGGTTTGATTATTCAGCGAAGTAAAGGGGAAGGCCAGGATGGAAAGGAGCTTTTATTGAGCACCTATTCTGTGCCAGGCACGATGCTGGGCAAGGCCACACTTGTAAAGCCACCCTGTTCAGGAAGAGCAATTTTAACCCTGCTTTGCAGATGAGCTACCTGAGGGTCAGAGAGGGACAGTGACCCACCCAGGATCCCACCCTTGTAATCTGATATTCCTCTCAGCCCTACCAGAGCTCCTCCTCCAGGAATGAGAATGGGCTGCCCAGTCTGAGAATTATCTCCACCCCAGTCTCTTCTGAGAAGAAAGCAGTATAGGCCTGTGGTTAGAGCCCTGGGGGCAGGGATAGCACCTCTTACTCCCCTCCTCCATTCCAAGCCCCCAGCATAGGGCCTGGCTTGAGCCAGTGGTCTGACACGATTGGCGACTGAATGCAGGAAGGAGAGAAGGAATGAACGTCCCAGCTCCACTTGGCCTCTGCTGAGTACAGCCTCAGGCGCTATCGGGCTCCTCATCCGGAAGCACCTGGATGTCAAAGGAGGATCTGGAGGAGGCGAGGCGTCTCTAATAGAATTGCAGGCAAAGTTGGGGCACCACTGGAACGGGCTGCCTTCCTGGGGCCCAGAGGACCCGGGCTCCTGGCACCACCGCCCTGTCTACCAGACGAGTACCCAGCCCCGTTGTCCCGGACGGAAGCACCCCGCGGGCACTGGGCGGCGCGCGGGGCCGCGGAGTCGCGGCGGAGGGCAGGGCCACCTGCACCGGCGCACATGCGCGAAGCAGCCGCCCGCCCTGTCGCCGCCCGCGCCCCGAACGCGCGAGAAAAGCAAACAAAGACGTATTGGTTTCTGCTCTATTAGAGGCTCAGGAGGGGGGAAATCAATGTTTAGTAAATGGGAAAAGAGAAAATCGTTCAGGAAAGACAGTCCATTTCCAAGCCGGAGAGGGTTCGTAAACAGCACAGGCCGTTGCGGTCGGAGGCAGCACCGCGGGCCATCAACCCCTCAGCGGAGGAATGTTCGCTTAGGGGGCCCAGCCCGAGCACCAGCAGTGCGGGGCCTGGGCATGGGGACACTGGACGCAGGGGCTCCTCACCCAAGCGCAGGGTGAGGAGGAGACCTAGTGTGTCCTTTTAGAGCATCTCACAAGGACTGCACGCGCCCCCCTAATCCGTTCCACAGCTCACTGTTGCTTGAGTTGCATCTGAGTCCCCTGCTCAGCCTGCAAGGGCCTGCATGGTGTGGTGGAAACAGTTGGCCACCCTCACCGTGCCCCACCTCATGGCTCTAGCCGCCCTGACTGCCTGGACTTGGCGGTTCCCAGGAGGGTCAGGCATGGCTTCCTGGAAGAAGGGGTGTTTGAGTTGGGCCTTGAATCATGTGAGGAGTTCTCCCAGCTGAAAAGAAGGAATGGTGATTTAGAGTGGGAGAACAGTTATGACCAGGGATACTTGAAAAGTGGCCACAGGCCCTAAAGAGGTGGGGTTCGGCCAAGGATTGGGGAAATTCTTTTTGGGAGGGAGTGGGCTGAGGGAGGGGAATAAGCTGGGAATGGAGAAGTAGAATTGAGGTGGAGGGGTGGCTTCCAGGAAGTTGGAGGTGCCTTAGCCCACTCCCTGCCAGGCTGCACTGGCCCCAAAGGATCCAGAAGAACATAAAGCATCAAACAGGGACTTTCAGAACTTCTGTGAGGCTACAGATGGGATGACTGAAGCTAGAGCATTTCCTACTCTGACCCTACTTGGACTGTGGGCCATTGGAACCCACCCCTTGGGATGGCTGGGCTATCCTCCCTCTCCAACCCTGCCCCCACCCATCCCCACTGGGCCCTGGTGGCTGGCATTCTGTTGTTCCAGAGAGCAGAGTTCGGTAGGTGCGTGGGATGGAGCCTTTGTCCTCTCCATTCATCAAGGCCCAGCGGGCCGCGCCGGGAAGTATTGAATTTTAGCTTAAGATGGATGGCACGACTGGAGTCTCCTTTACAAATGAATTATATTGTGTTTACCATTTGTGCATGCGCGGGTACGAGCATGTGTGTGTGCCAGGTGGGGGTGTGGATTTGTGGCCTATTCCCATGAGGGGCATGCTCTCACAGGTAGGCACGAGTGTGTAGGAGTATGTACTCAGAAAGGAAGTGGTGGCTAGAATGCAGGCAGCTTTTGCAAGAAGTTTGATGGAGAAGGAAAGATTCTCATGGGTGAAGAATCAGAGAGGGGGATGTAGGGAAGGGCAGCAGCTATATTGTTGTTGCTGTTATTCATACGGGTACAGGACTTTGTCCCCTGCTCTAAGTCCCTTCCAAGGGACTTTCAGCCTCACGACAGCATGTGAGATCAGCTCTGTTATTATCCTTATTTGCTGAAGAAATGGAGATTCAGAGAGATGAGGTGACTTGTCTGAGGTCACACAGCAGGAGCTTGGAGTTGGGACTCCAGAGCATGGCTGGGGCCCGAGATGATATTCCTGATGGGGAGAGGACCTTTAGAGAAAGAGCTGGGGGTAGGGAAGAGAGAGCGGAGGGCAAGGGTCAAAGGACATGAGTGGGGCTAGGGTTCCCCAGGGCAGAGGAATGAGATCTTGTTTTCTCTTGACAGGAAAAGGGCTGAAGAGGGAATGTACCCAGGATAATGTCCCAGCAGAGGGGCCTTTGAGGCTGAAGGGGAACCAGTCAGACCCCAACCCCTCCCTGGGACTTAGGCTTTATCTCCCACTCAGGACAGCTGCCTCCACTCCATCCCTCTGGGCCTCTGGTTTCCCATCTGTCTGACAGCATATTTGGACTGGGTTAGGGGAGTGGTGGATTTCTGGGCTCTGGCCTTCTGGAGCTCTGTATTGGGCATACTCACAGGTTTGTGGGTACACATATTTGTGAGGGAGTGTATGCCCAGAACGAATCATGAGGGCAGAGTAGGGAGTCCAAAAGAATGTACGCATGTGCTTGTGTGGGTCCGAGCCCATAGGGTGGGGAAGCGTATTCACACTGTGGTGGGGAGGAGGGTCCCAAGGGTCTGCTATGTGAGCTCAGGCCTGGGTAAGAGGGATGAGTAAATGTGGACACAAGCAGAGGTAGGAGGGTGAGGATGGATCTAGATGCAGGAAGAGGAGGCCCCTGAAACTCAGGACTTGAATTTCCACCTGCCATTGCCCATTCTCATACTCTGGCCCCACTGCTCAGCGCAGGCACAAAGAAAACAATTTGCTTCAGCTAAGGCCGAGCAGGAGATGGAGATGGTGATAAGGGAGCTTCAAGGTGAAATTTGCCAGCATGGACCCTGGGCTGGGCAGGAGAGGGGATTGATAGGAGGGGGCTCAGAGCCTCTAGGTTGAGGGAACCTGAGGAAGGAGGGGTGGTGAAAAGACCATGCTGGGGACCAGGCTGCAGGGAGGTGAGAATGACTCAAGGACACCAGAGGTGGATGGACATATCAAGAAGGCAGGCACTTAGAAGGGGCTTTCACACCCAGTCTTCCTTGAGGAGCACCCACAACAGGCACCTCCTGAGCCCCAGAGTTGCCTTCAGCATAGGTATCCAGGACAGCTGAACATGGGCTGCAGAGTCAGGAAAGCCCAGGTGTTGAGAGGAGGCCAGGGCTAGCCCGTGTCAGTGGAGAATCAACCATGGCCAGCCATAGGGCTACCAGAGGCAGCTCCCCTCCCACCGTCAGGAAAGCAGGTATCTTTCCAACCAGAAGCCTAGTGCCAGATGGGCACCTTCACTGGAGGAGGTGTTCCTAGGCAGGGGCTCAGGTCACAGTACACTTGGGCCCACTTGCTAATAGGGAGCAGGTGCCAGAATGCAGGCCATGCCAGGACCATCCAACCCATCAGCTTCATGGCCCCATCCTGCCACGCTTCTAAGTCAAGCAAGACTTGGGCAGCAGGCTCAGAAGGTGGAAACAGCTGATGAGTGAAGCCAGGGGCTGCAGGTTGGGCCAGTGCTCCTGAGATGTCGTTGTCCCCAGGAGCCCCTCCCCACCCCTGGCAGGAGCCAGCTCAGAGCCTGTGCAGCTGCTCAGCCTTTGCTGTGCCCAGTTCATCTGTTCTCCATGGGAAGCACACTGCAGATGCCCTTGCTTTGACCTCCTTAAGAGGATGACTAGGAACCTTGCATAGTAAGCTAGAACCCCCTCCTCCCCATGGCTGTGGTGAGCAAGTGAAGGACCCAGATTCTGATGCTGAGAGCGGGATGACCTTTTAGTGCATTTTGATGATTGAAGAAACAAATGGGTCCTCCAGCCTGAGGCTCAGACGCCTCTAGAAAAATAGCTGCAGCATCAGAATTGCTCTGATTCCTCAAAGGAGAGCAACCAACGAGTCTAGGCTGTGTGTGGTATGTGTGTGGGGTGGGTGTTTTCTGCCACTCCAGCCCTTATCAGCGAACCTTCCCAGGGGCTCCTATCTGGCTTCTTTGGCCTGACATCCCCCCTATGCTCTAAGTGTCCTCCTTGCCCATCTTAACCCTACAGGCCCAGGAGTACAGGGTTGCAGAATACCAGGCCTTGGTTTCAAGGTACTGTAGGTCTGGAGGCTCTATATCAGATTGAGGAAATGTCATTGTGGACATGGTCTGTCTCCCAGGCAATCATAGCCTCTGTCCATCCATGGGTTTGTCTTTCCATTGTGTCTGCCCTCAGGTAATCACCTTCTCAGTGGTAGAAGAGGAAAAGGGTGAGGAGGAACCAGAAGAGGAGTGTTTGCAGAGGGCAAACTAAGTGGCTGGTGCAAGCTGAGCTCTACTGTTGACCATTGACCTCCTTCTGAGCCAGCCCAGGCAGAGAGGAAGGGGCTCTGAACTCTGTAGGGGGTGGGAAGAAGGGCAGGATGGGCAGCGGCCCTATCACCTGGTAGATGGACCTCAGCACCGTGGACAGCTCCCACAACCTTGCCTGAGCCCACACCCCATCCTGAATGTGAGTCAATGCCTGGGGTCTCCCCTGGTGAGTCTCATAAGTATGCTGTCCCTCAGTCCAGTCTTTCCTCTGTTTCCCCTTCATTGGCCTGGACAGGCTAGGAGCTTGGACCCCATGTGTTTGTTGGTCAACTGAATGATGTTCTCCCAAACTGTCCCTACCATGCTCCAGTTGCTCTTGGGTCCTGGGGACCATCTTCCCACAGTCTACTTCCTCTCAAAGTCTTAATTTAACCAAGCCATCCTTTCTCCTCCCTGAAGAATCAACATTTTCTGTCTTTTGACACTTATTTTATTTTATTTTTACATGTGGCCTCCCAAAGGCTGTAATTTATGGCTAATACCATGCAATCAGAGACAATGGCTGGGTGCCTGTGAGCAGGAGCAGGCAGGCTCCCTGCCAAGTGCCCCTACTCCCCCCCACCAGTCTCAGGGGTGCCCATGGTTAGTGAGGCCTCTGGGTGCAAGGTCCACAGGCAGTGGGGGAGACATGAGCCAAAACCTCAGCCCTTATCTGGAGGACACAAAGGATAGGTTCCCAGCTGGGGAGGAGCCCTGGAGCAGCTCAGGAGAGTGGGAGATTCTGTGGGGGGATTGGTCTGGGTGGAGGGGCAGGGGCTTCTTGCACGGGCAGCCTCAGCTGTAGAGACCCCACCACACTGAAATGCCAGAGCATTGCTTCTCAGCCCGCACCTCCTTACTCCCCTCCCACCCCTTCTCTGCCTTGCTGCGCTGTGCCCGCGTGGCTCCCGCACTGTAATCTACGGCGCTGTTACTCTGTGTCAGTGATTTAAATCCTCTGATGGAGCTGGTGACAGCTTAAATGGCTGCCATCCCCTCCCAGTACCCGTGGGCCCTGACGAGGCCCCATGGGGGAAGGAGGGTTTGCTGAGGTGGGGTTCAGACAATATTTTCCAAGCTTGAGGTTGGCCAGGCTGCTATTCCTTGTCCCTATAAAGGAGGGGGAGCTAAGCGTGCCCTCTCCTTCCCCTCACCAGTGATCAAGGAAGGAAGATAAAACCCTCCATAAATTCCTGGGAAATGGAGTGTCTGGAACATGCTCAATTCCACCTGCCCGCAGGTGAGAGGCAAGGACGGGGAGGCTGGGGGTGGCAGCAGGAAGCCTGGCACCCAGCAGTCCATCTCTGCAGCCTTGTGGCCTGTGACAGCAGGGAGCAGGACAGGCCTGAAACTCAGGTGTGCTTGGGTTCAGCCCCATGCTCCCCAGTCACCCCTAATTATGCCGATGTTCAAACCCCAGCCCTTCCAGGGACTCCTTCCTCTTCTGGAGTTTTCCCCTCCATCCAAATTCATTTCTGTTCAGTTAATGGGGTGGAGGTGGGGATATTGTACACATGGGGAAACAAAGATACAGTGGCAGAGCTGGCCACGGCCACCCAAAAGTCAGTAGCAAAACAAGTCCTGGCACCCACCCCTGTCTCATCCCAAGTTTCTTGGTGGGTATGGGTATCCTGAGTGTGGGGCTGCCTTCCCTCCCTAGCACCTTCCCTGGAAGAGCAGGGCTCTTCAACTGGGAGTAGGAAGCGGAGTTGGTAGGTCTTGCTGTTGGGTGGGGTCTCTCAGCATTAGATCAAGAGAGAGGGCCTACCATTGTCTGGTCCTCTGGCTCTGAAGTCTTGGACCCTCCCAATATACTCACCGAAAGAATGACTTGCCTGGTCCAGCAAGGTCCAAGTCCAGATCAGTGTGGGTCTCACATGGAGGGTGAGTACCAGGTCTTGGCTCTGCTGGGAGATGTCAGGGAGAAGACTTGGCCTTTCTAGGGCCCATTCCTCATGGGGGCAAATGAGGCCCTGGTGGGGTACCATGTGATGGGGAAGGCACAGCCCAGGGGCCATGGGAATACCCAGAGGGTCCCATCTAGATTTGAGGGCAACCATTAAAGCAGAGGCCTAAAGGAAGGGTAGTGGAATTCTCCAGAAGGAAGATCCATGGGAAGAGGTAGATATTCTGGTCAGAGAAAACAACAAAGATGAAGCAGTCCCTGAGAGAGGAGCCAAACTTTGCCCTGATGGCAGAGGGGGAGATAGGCAATGTGACAGAGCTCCAGCCCAGGAGGGACATGACCTTCCTTGTCCTGTTTGAATAGACAGGCAGCAGTACCCCCTTTTCTCCAGAAATAGAAACTGAGGCTGAGTTTAACTGACTTGTCCAAGGTCAATAGTTTGCAAGTGGCTGAGCTGTGGCTTGAACCCAGGTCCTGTTGCCACCCGTCAGCCCCACCCTTGCCAGAACTCAGGCTAAGCTGGGCTTGTAGCTTGCCAACCTCCTAAACCCCTGCAAATCCCTCCTGGGAGCAGGAAGTGTCAGAGGAGTAATTAAATGATTGAGTGAGCAGAGCCAGTGACTGGAACGAGGCACTCGGCCACACCAGGTGTCCTTCCAAATAACCACATGTCCCCCAGTTGAGGGCTCCAAGGGCCTGAGCTGGTAGGAGGGGCCTGTCTCCCTGCCAGGGCTGGGAGTTGACTGATTCTCAGCCCTCTGCACAGGACCACTGGAGAGTGGACTCAGTCAGGAAAACTGTCCACAATGAGTAGCCTGTTACTGCCACCCTTTTGTCCTGTGAGCTCACAGCCTGGAGGAGTAAGCTCTGGGCAGATGGATAGGCATGGGGTGGGGTTGCTGGGGTGGGGGCAGGGGCTGACTTCTTAGGGTTGAATTTCTACTTGAAGAGGCTCCTTGGATAGAGCCACGCTTAGGAGTGAGATACACCTGTGGTTTCATCCTGACTACAGAAACCCCCTCGACCTCCCCCTCAACCCCAACTCTGACTCAGCAGCTTAGTCTAGCTCTCTCCACGTCCACCCCAACTGCCTTAATGACTTTTTAATAAATTGAAAAATTGTTTCAATACCAAATGCGATCCTGGGACATTGTTCGTGACTGTATTGAGCTTAAGTCAAACGCTTTGCGTCCCCAAATTCGACTGATTAATAATTACAAGGAGCAAGTCTGTCTTTACTGTAATGTGTTTAGGAAAACTGATGGATTTAATTTTTTTATCGGCCAAAGTAAGAAAATGTAATCTTTCTGAAAGTATCTAATACAACAATGCACCATAATTAGTTTCTCTGGAAACAGGCATAATGGAATAGAATAATAAATCACTTCTCCTTTCGTCCCTTTCCTCTGATGGAGAGAGATTTCCCCTCCATGGGGCTGGGAATAGGACAGGGAACAGAACTGGGGGAGTTGTGTGGCCTAGCTCCTCTCGGTTGAGTCAGCATACCTCAGGCCGTCCTGCCCTCCCAGAGGCTCAGAGTGCATCTCCTCCTCTCCCAGGCTCGACCCAAGCCATCTCTCAGTATCCCGGACCCGGGTTTCAGGGTGGTAGTTGCCCCGGCCTTCCTCACCAGCCAGACTTCTACCCATTGCTTTTGACACCTCCCTCCTTGGGCAGGCAAGATGACATGCCTCAAGGGTCAGTAGTGACAGATTCTTTTTCATGGCGAGTGTTTAAGGATCCCCAAATGAGAGAAGTGTGATATACCAGCAGGGGAGGGTTCTTTTTTTTTTTTTTTTGAGTTGGAGTCTCACTCTGTCACCCAGACTGGAGTGCAGTGGCATGCTCCCGGCCACCGCAGCCTCCACCTGCTGGGCTCCGGCGATCCTTCCACCTCAGCCTTCCAAGTAGCTGGAACTACAGGCACATGCCACCACACCCAGCTAGTTTTTGATTTATTGTAGAAATGAGGTCTCCCAAGTTGCCGGGGCAGATCTCAAACCCGCGGGCCCAGGCAATCCACTCACCTCAGCCTCCGGAGGGTTCTTAATCTGTGGTTGGGTTAGCTCACAATTACTAACTTCCTTGATGCGCCCCTTCCCCTAGTTCAGGCTGCTAAGGAGAAAGGGAATAGGGGAAGGAGAGGGGATGAAGAGGTGGGTTCAGCCCGGCCCCCCACTTCCTTCAGGCAACCTCTAGGGGTGGCTTAACAGACTGAGCTCAGTCTTCTTGGGTCCCACTCTGACAGCCTCCACAATCCTCTTCCCCTGCATCCCCCATCCTGAGCCAATGCCGGAGGTGTGGGTGGCTCTCATCAGAAACTCCCCCGCACCAGGGTACTCCTTGCTTAGCTGCTGCCCTGCCCGAGGCCTGCAATCAGTAATGACAGGATAATTGTTTGTTTTATTGATCATGACCAGCCTTCTGTGGCCTAGTGATGGATGATGTGGGAAGAACCCAGCTTGCCCTGGCAGAGGTACCCCAGCACCCGAAGAATCAGATGTAAGTTCGCCTGAACCCATCCCCATCCAGACACCACACTGTCCCTCTCCTGGCCTTGGCCTAAGGCACGGGAGCAAAATGAACACTAAATTGGGAATCTGAAGCTCTGAGGCTGAACCGTAGAATTCCAGACCTGATATCCAGAGGTTCTAAGCAGGCACCTCCCTTTCTCCTCCCATTCTCTAGCCTCAGATCCCCTCCTGAAGCCTAAACCCTAGGATACCAAGTAGCAGGGAATTTCATCCAGGTTAGGGTTTTGGAGGACCAGTGTGTGACTGGGGTGGCCCAGATGGTGCCTTATAGATGCCTGCACAGGCCATAAGACTCACAGCCCAGAGCCTGCCAGCCAGCTGGTCACTTCTCTCTGTGCCCACCTCGTCCATCTTCCTCCTTTGTCTTGCCCTCCCCAGTGAGGCTGGCCCCATCCTCATCCTTCCCAAGCCCTCATGAGAGTCTCTCATTTGGGATCTGCCCCAGCCTCTCCCATTGCAACTCTCACCATACTCACTGCCTGAAGCCCAGGTCAGAACCTCCCTCCCTTTCCACAAGACTCCACTGGGACTGAACAGACCCCCACCTAGCCTCATTCCCAGGCATCATTTCCTGGAGTCTCCAATGCCTCACCTGTCTGCCAGTGACATCTGGGAGCAGGGTCTTGGAGCAGGAAGCCAAGCCTCTGGTCCCAGGAAGACTGAGGAAACCCCATCTCAACCCTCACAATCCTGCTGGACCAGGAGGCTGGAGATGGAGGCCTGGGAGATGGAGGCTGGGAGGGAAGGAAGGAAAATCTGATAACCACTGTTGGCAATTGCCAAATTCACCTGATCTAGCTAGCTTCCAGGGTAAAGGTAGAATTGTACCTTCCTGCCCCCTGGTGGTCATCTGTGGCTGCCTGTTCAGCCAATGAGCAGTGAGCAGCAGCAACGCCTTCAGGGCAGGGCATTTAATTGCTGCTGTGACAATTAGGGGTCCACTATCTCTCAGTCACAACAACAGTCAGTTTTCCAGACTTTGGCTGTTTGGTCAGTCTTGTCTCAGTGTGAGAATGACATGGAGCAGAGCCTCAGCTGACCCATGAAGTGTGGGTAACAGGGAAAAGAAATAAACCTTCATTATTTTAAATCACTACAATTTTAGGGTTGTTGTTATTGCAGCCTATTGAGCCCATCCTAACTAGTATGAGGAGGCAGAATCTGTCCTGTGAGCAGATGGCATTGAACTGGGAGGAGAGGGATGCAGCGATAGTAGTCTATATGCCAGGAGGCCAGGTTCTCTCCCTGGCTTAGCCATCATGGCCCTTTCCCTCTCTACGCCTCTGTCTCCCTACCAGTAAGCTGCCTGTGTATCTTGGGACTGGAGGAAGGATGAAATGAGGGGACAGTGTCAAAGTGTCTTGAATCAGGAGGAGTGAGCATGGGTAAGTGTGGATGGGGATGGTGATAGTGAGGCCCTGGGGGAAGGGGGGTGAAGCTGCTGTGAGGGTGACAGCAATGGTGGTGGTGGTGATCACCATGACAGCAATGTGACTGTGATGGTGACAGAAACACTGAGTTGCTGGAGGCAGCATTGGTGATGGTGTTTGTGCTGCAATGAGGGTGCTGACAGCAATGGAGTCCACTCTTGTCAGCCTGGCACAGGCCCTGACTTCCACCAGGGCACAGGCATGGCAGTGAGCACAACATCCCTGGATGGAAGGCCTGGAACGTTGATTAATTACCTCCGCTGGAGCTGACTAATTGTCCGCTGATCTCTGCTCGTTGAATGCCCTGCTTGCCTGACCCAGGTGAGCCTTCCAGATCAGTACTGCATGGTGTCAGGGCAGGGGTTTCCCAGATATGCCAGACCCAAGGCCTCTTCATTAGCCTTAGATGAGCAATCCCTCACTGGGCCCAATGCAGGCTCCTTCTGGGGGAGCTGGGTGCTGTGCTGGGCAACTATACAAGGCATCAGATGGTGTTTTCCTGAAACTTGATGAGCACAATATGGAGTTGCCATGTGCCAATGATGTGTGCTGGGTACAGGCTACCGGCAGGTGCTCAGGGTCATGGCCAATGGAGTCCACTCTTGGATACTCCTTACAGATATCACGGAGGTAGCCTTGGCTCCATCGGCAAACATCTCTGACCCTTCCACACAGGACCTTGCACTAGCCACTGGGGGCACCATGGATTCAGTGCTGTTTCTGCCTTGGCTTGCCCTGCAGGAGCCCTTGTCTAAAAAATGAGGCAGTTTCAGACCCAGACACACCCAGTGTGATGTGTTTGGCATGGATGTCTGGGTGAGGGCCAGACCAGAGCAGCTCTCTGACTCTAAGAACCTCAGCCTCCAGCTCACTTCCCTCCTGATACTGATGGGTAAACTGAGGTCAGGAATGGATGAGGCAGGTCCCAGGTTAGTTACATGGGGATAAACTGGGCCAGAACCACATTCCTGCCTCCTGCCCAGGGCTCCTCACACCACACCCCACCTCCTCATTCTGAGTTCTATTTTTGCCAGAAGGCACAGATGAAGATTAAAAAAAAAAATTCTCCATTTTGTTTTTGCTGAATCGGCACTTCTGTCATCCCAATCTGAGGGGCTTGGCTTGTCTGCTCTGAGGGGGGAAAATGCCTCCATTTAAAAGCAGAACTAAAAGAAAACATCCACAGGCCCATTTCACTGCGCCAGACACGATGAGCAAACCATGGTCGTTAACATGATAAAAGTCACTTTGTCTGGGTGTAAAATTCATTTTTCCCCATTTAGCACATGGCGCATTTGCATCATGCTGCAGTTCTTGGGCTGCGGTCTCCTCCCAAGGATGTCCCGAGATTGTTCCCATTCCCCAGACAGGTCCTTAAGACCTGGGCAGTTTTTCCCTTGGCCGTGAGGCTGTCCTCCTGGCGGCATCAAGGGACACCTTGAACCCTCAAACTCTCCAGCCAAGCCTGGAAGGGATTTGGCAGGATGGATGAATGGGATATCTGGGGGCCCTTGCCCTGGTTTTGCCACAGAGTATCTACAGGATCTCCCTGTCCAGCAGCTAGCCCCAGGGACCCATCTGCACCTCCTCAGCTGCAGAGGCAGGGCCTCACTCAGCTCCTGACTCTCAGATTGAGGAAAGAGCTGCCTGTGGTCACCTGAGCAACTAAGGCAGGGCTAATTCAGTTCCACCACACCAGAGCCAAGGGTTCAAATCCCATCATCGCCTGTGCCAGGGCCCACATGGATCAAAGTCCAGGGCTGAGACTGACAGCCTGGGTCCTGCCTCCCATTACATCTTAGAATATAGCCTTGGAGCTCCCTCTCACTTGGACTGTTTCCGCAACTGTACAGCGACAGGTTCCACAGGCCAGACACTGAAGTCCCTTTCAATTCTATCTTTCCCTGAAAGTTGTTCAAACATCCTCAGCTCTTCAGCCTGAGTCTTTAGGGGGACCCAGCACCATGGGGCATCATGGCTGTGGGCCAAGGGGCAAGTGTACAGAGCGGGCAGGGAGCAACCGGTCAAAGAGTACCCAGAGTCTCCCCAAAACTTCCATCCTCAGCTACTCCCCACAGAGGCTTGACTGGCTCCAGGGAGGAGGTGGTATCAGGCTACTGCCCAAAGTGGCCCAGGTGAGGCTGGCTGCTGATGTGGGGTCTGTGGATAAGATCCAGCCCCAGGGCTTTGGAAGGTAGAAACTGAGGCCCCCTTTCTACAGAGCTTTTCCAGCAGGCATGGGAAAAGGGGGAAAAGACAGGACTTCCAGGGTGCTGTCTCTCAGCTCTGGGGGCTTAGATGTAGTTACTGATAAAGCTGCCAGTTTTGATGGGCAAAGAAACAGAGAGAGTGCCCCTTCTGTAGGGAAAGAATTCAGAGGGCCCTGGGGAGAACAGAGGAGGTTCCATTGAGGGGATGGCAATTGGCCCCAAGAAGGAGGTGGGAGGGACCCCCTCAGTAACATACTTGGTCCCGAGGCAGGTCAGGGCAGAATGGACCCAATGCACAGTAGCTGAAGTGGGGTTTCCAGGCAACCCTGTCTTGCCCTCTTGATTGAAGACCTGGGCAGCAGGTGGGGGTCCTGTCAAAAGCAGGGATCATGTCTAGGCTACGGGGCAACAAAGCTGGCTGGAGATAACATTGGGGTCCCTATATGAGTTTTCCTGGAAAAGACAAGACTCTGGCAAAGCCATGGTACAACCTCAGGGCAAGGTGTAAACTGCTCCTCCCCTTCAGTCTGGGCCAAGGGGGCTCTATGCTCCACACCCCAGAACTTACATCCTGCTGTCTGAAGAGGGGTCCCTGACTACTGACTAGAGCACAGTTCTCAGGGACTCTGGAATCCCAGGAGAGGAGGGAGAGGCCCAGCCCTGGTGGTGAGGGTGCAGGAGGCGCAGTGCGCATGGCGGGCGGGGCCCGGCAACAGCTGTTCACTTACTGAAGCTATTTTATAATATTGCCAGAGCTTTTAAAATAATCCCATTTCTGCAGAATATTCCCAGCTAATTGGAGCTGTCTCTTTCTTATTAAACAGAAAGGTTATAAAAATGTGTGTTGAGGGTTTAAGAGCAATACCTCTCGGCTGCACTGATTGTTATGACAAGGATAACGTACCGGAAGCCCGTGCTTGGCAGGCTGGGCAGAGCAGACTCTGGCAGCTGGGCATGAGCAGTGGCATGGGCAGGAGCAGGGGCAAGAAAAGGGGCAGGGACAGGGCAGTGGCAAGACTGGGCTGGCTCTCCCCATGGTGCCTTGCATGGCACAAGCTTGAGGAATGGCAGCCTTCCCAGAACAATTGCTCTCTAAACACTTAGGCTGCTGTGACAGGGCTGTCCATCACCCAGGCCTCTGACTGGGGGAATTCGCATAATTTACTGAGAGGCAGAGGAGAAGGGGGAAAGTAATTCCAATTAGCTGAGCCGGGAGGCAGATGAGTTTGCCAAGATCTCAGTTCACAAGGAAGATGAATAAATAACTCCACCTCCGTGACAGGGGTACAGCCTAGGAGAGAAGGGTCTCTGCCCCACACCTGTCCTGGCAACTGAGGGGCAAGCTGGGCTGGGATACCAAGAGCTCTCTGTTGTGCAGAGAGCATGAAGTCCATGACTGCGAAAGGCTGTTCCCAAGGTCCCCAGGAGGTTGGAAATGGCAGTCCAGACTGTCAGGGGCTAAGGCCTTCTGTCCAGCACCCATCCCTTCCTATATCCACCTCTGGTGCTAGTACAGGAGCCTGCGAGGAGGTTACATGAAGTTCTGAGGGCAGGGCTCACCTCATTCCCAGGGTTCTGACCTGAAGGACTGGCAGGGTCACATGGTGTACTTGATTCTGTCCTGGTAGGCTTTTGACCCCCTCAGCACCCTCCATCTGAATAGTCCCACTTCAGTCTGCCATATATTGGGGATCTGTATCAAATTTAGTTTAAAAAGAATTTCCTACAGCTTTATTTTTATTTTATTTATTTTTATTTTTTTGAGTTGGAGTCTCACTCTGTTGCCCAGACTGGAGTGCAGTGGCACGCTCCCTGCCACCACAACCTCGACCTGCTGGGTTCCGGTGATCCTTCCGCCTCAGCCAAGTAACCGGAACTACAAGCATGCATTACCATGCCCGGCTAATTTTTGATTTATTGTAGAGATGAGGTCTTGCCAAGTTACCCAGGTGGGTCTCGAACCTGCGGGCTCAGGTAATCCACTCGTCTGGACCTCCCAAAGTCCAGGGATTACAGGCTGAGCCACCGAGCCCAGCCTCCTACAACTTTAAAACCAGTTTAAAATCTAGTGTCCTAGAAGAGATAGACCATGAATCCCCCTCTCTCTGTGGTAGCTTCCCCCATCTGACCAATTTGCCAGAGGTTCCTCCCCAGAACCTCTCTAACAGAAGATAAGATTCCAGGCTGACCTGGACTGCCCATCTCCCTGTCTGTCACGTTTCTCTGAGACTTTGTTTCTGCTGTTCCTTCCAGCACGCCACCCCAATTTCCCCATGCACCTTAGAAACAGGCACCCTGGCTGACTTATCTCTCTGAAATGTGCTTCAGTCTCATTCCTAATCTTGGCTTGGGGCTCTGTTCTGAGCTGTCTGAGGGTGTCGCCTCAGGTGGGTGGTATGTATAGGGGTGGGAACAGCACTCTTGCTCCACCTCCTTCTTTGGGCCTGGAGGACACCACAGACATAGCCTTTCCCTGAATGCTTTATGACTCAGCAATGGGTCAAGCCCCCAGTAGCTCTGAGAAAAAGATGAGGGACTTATTGAGCCCATTTTACCTTCAAGGAGACTGAGGTGCTGTGACGTTACTTAACAAGCTCAAGGTTACCTGGGCCTAGTGAATGCCCGCTGCCTCCCCAGCTGTGAATCAGGCCAAGATGCTGGGATGACTGTCCTTTCCACCCTGTGCTCATGGGACATTTCTCCCATGATTTGCGGCCATAGCTTGAATCTAGCCCCACCACCCACATCCCAGACTCCCGGCCTGCCTGCTCCAGTACAATGGACTCTTCCATCATGGAGAAGCCTCATTCTCTGCAACAGAGCAGACCTTAAACGCTTCACTGGCTTTCCCTGGAGCAGATCTTGCCTTAATACCTTTTACTAGTTCTCCACCGTTCCCTTCATCTGGAATGTCCTTCTCTCCTCCACCTCCAGAAAGTCTTCCCATATTCTGGCAGCAGAAAACAGTCCCTGTCCATGCAGCTGTTCAACACTGCTGGGCACGTGGGGTCCCTGAAGGGGAAGGAGAGGAAGGGAGAGGGTGTGCATGGGACCCTTGGCTCATTTGTGGGATTGGAAGCCTGCTCAATTTCTGTGTGAACAATCTCCAACTCTCCTGAAAAGCCCTGCCTGGAGGGACCTTGGTAGTGCAGGCAGAGCAGAGAGGCTCAGTCGAAGTAAGAGAGAGGAGGCCGAATTATTGGATCATTGGTAAAACCCAAAGGCTGTACTGCCACCCTGGGAGCTTTTCTGATAATTTGCATGCCATGTGCATAGTTTTGCATATTGAGATAAGATGGGCTTATTTAAAAAAAAAGATTACAATATGCTCCTTGTGCATCAACTCAGGAGGAGCTGGATCAGGAATTGGAGCCCATTTCTGCTGCTTCCCAGCCAGCCTTAAGTAAGCCACTCAGAACCACTGGCACCTCAGTATCCTCATCTGCTCAATGGGGCTAATGTTACCCACTTGGAAATCTATTTCGAGAATTACACACCTTTCTGACCCAGTGCCTGGTAGGAAGTGGAGATAGAGGGGGCAATGGTGATGGGGGTTATTATTTACTTTCAAGAAGAAACATTCTAAGAATTTTCTCTTGAAAGTCATAAGCCACAGTGACCCGAGGCAAGCCCTTTTCTACTGTAAGTGAACATACAGTACCCAGGGGAGGTTGGGAGTAGGAGCACCCCAGGGTAGGATCCAGCCCCTCAGTGCCTGTTTATGGGAAAGCTGCAGCAAGACTCGGTGAGGCCACAGTGTGGTCCCAAGGCTTTTCCAAGAGCATGCTTAGAGGGTTGGAGGGTCATCAGAGTCTTAGATGAGAAGACCCCAGACCTGTCCAGCTTTCTATGAGAGCAGCTAGGCCAGCCTGAATGGGCAACAGCTGCCCTGTAGTGTGTGTGTGTGTGTGTGTGTGTGTGTGTGTGTGTGTGTGTGTGTGTGAGAGAGAGAGAGAGAGAGAGAGAGTTGGGGGGAGAACTACTGAATGACAGGGGTTTACAGGAATCTCTGAGTCCAATCAGAGAGATGTGGCTGGCAGAGAAGAGTACAGGAACCTGGGAGGAGGTTACATGCAGTTCTAAGGGCAGGGTTCGACTCATTCCCAGGGGTTTGACCTGAAGGACCAGCAGGGGGTCACATGGTAGGCCTGAGCCCAGGTCCCAGCATGATGGATGTATGATTACACAGTCATTTATTCATTCATCAACACTTGATAATCCCCTGCCCTCAAGGGGTGAGCATGTCTGGCACTCCCACTGCCCCTGGGTTTGAGTACCATCCTCTGCTTTGCCCTGGGCCTGACTCACTGTCAGTCTTTCCTGTCCATGGCCTGCTCCCAGCCACCTCAAAGCAGCTGGCTTGGATTTTCAGGCAGGACTTCAGTGGCTTGTTGCAAACTGCTGAGTCCACATCCTGATCCTCCCTGAGGTCTCTCTTAGGAGTCCCTCCCTCCGCCTCTGCCTCCCTAAAGCTCCTCCTTGCTCATTTAGAAATTAAGACCTCAGCAAGATGGGGCTTTGGAGCTGCCAAAGAGGGCTCAGGGAGGCCATGGAAATGGTGGGGAGTGGGAGGCTTCCAGCTGGACATAAGCAAGTAGAAGCCTCCTCACTCTCCTCTGGACTCTCACCGGCCTATCTGGGTACAGCCTTCTGAGCACCCTGAATTTGCCCTGGCACCGTTCTTGCTCTGCTGGCCACAGTACTAGAGTACCCACCCCTTATCAGTAAATAGAAAACAGACACCAAAAATGGGAACCCTAACCCCAGGGAGAGCAGTGAGGACTGCAGACGGGGCCATAATGCTGGGATCTACCAGACAAGACCATAGATGATCCCAAGAAAGGACCCAGGGGGGCTGGGTTCTGGTCTCAGAAGTCCTACTGTTTACTGGGTAACTTTGGGCCTAGCCCAGCATCTCTGAGGCTCAGTTTGCCCAACTATGGAATGGAGTGAAGGGTCCACAGAGGTCCTGCTGTCCTTTGAAAGGGATTCTGGGACTCAATAATCCCCAGAGGGGCCAGGTTGTTTCCTATCAGCTCACAGTCTGGGCCCAAATGGTATGGAACCCAGAATCTCTGTAAGCCATAACCACTTCTGGACTTGTACCCTGGACAACTTTCCCTTGCCTGCCCCACACCTTCTGGGCAGTGATGCCCTTCCTTTAGCTAGCCCACTTAAGCGACAATGGTCACAGGCCAGGCCAGGCCCTGCCCTGCCTATCCTCCCAGCTCTCAACCCTGCCCCCATTTTCTGCCACACCACATGGCCTGCATCTTCCATCCAGACTGATGCTCCCTTCATGTGTTTAACTATGTAATAGCAGGAGAGAGAGGAGCATGTTTCCCCCCAGCCTGGAAGAGAGGAAGAGCCCTGGCTGCTTTGCCCCTTTGTGTGGCCTGAGGAGCTAGAACTCCTGGACCTGCTGCCTGTCCTGCCTGGGCCCATCACTCTTGGGTGACCCCCAGATGCCACTGCACCCCCCTGGCAGTAGAGTAGCCTCCATTCCACCATGCCCTATCTCAGATAGTCTCACCCATTCCCCTTGGGTCAGCACCATTGAAGATTTCATGGGGGACTTGCCTGGAAAACAACCTCCTCCTCTAGGACCTGGGTAGTTGCTGAATCGTAAGTGCACTTGGAGTATGTTCAAGGATGATGACCTGACTTCTGAAACAACAGGTCCAGATAGGGGGACTCCCCTGGGATCTACACCTCCAGGTCACTCTCATCAGCTGAGGAGAAGCCTCATGCCTCCTTCCTCTCTGCTCCCCACCCTACCTCACCTCAGGCCAGTATAAGCAGAGGTCTCAAAGACCCCAACCCCAGGGAGAGCAGTGAGAACTGCAGACAGGGGCATAATGCCGGGATCTATACCAGTGCTAATAGGAAAACGAATTGGTTATTGGCTCAGAGTGTCCAAGGAACTCCGGGAGGGTCATGAGTGCCAGCACTACCTTCAGGAGCCAGGCACCTCACAAAACAGAGTAGGGCTGCCTCTCTGGAGTTCTCTGGCTGCTCACAACATGATGTTCCTACTGACCCTGCTGCCACCTCACACAAAGTCAACCTCCCCTCGGTAATCGAAGAAGAACCACCCAGCCTCATCCATCTTTCAGGTTCAGCAAATGGAGTGCTAACTGCCCCTCACAGAAACAGCAGCCATCAGTTAAATTAAGTGACGGTGAAGCCAGGTCCTGCCCTCCTCTCAACCGCCTCCCAAAGGGTAATCTACTAAAGAGTTGATGAGCAGAAGCCAAGAGATGCTTTTAGCAGAAGCAGCAGAAGAGTCAAGGACTTTCCTCAGGGTGTTTCCCCCACCTATTGCTGAAGAAGGTATGCCCTTGTGTCTAGCGTGATCTCTCCTGTCATTTTACATCCATCAGTACTTTCCACAGTCACTTGAGGGCTTTCTGGTGTTATCAAGAGGAAGGTAGATGCCATGAAGTGTGGTCGTGCCCTCATAGAGCCCTCTCTCAGTAAATGGGCCCCTCACTCCTGACACATTGGGCCAAGTGAGCTTATTCAAGAGATACATCCCTGGTCCACTGGTTTCCCAAGTCACCTTCCTCTGTGCCTCAGTTTCCTCACCTGCAAAATGAGCAAGTCAGGAACAGAATTACTGGTGATCAGATCCCAGCAGTGGGCAGGGAAGGGAACTGCCTGGGAAGCTCTTTCCCACTCCTGGCAGGGGAGGCCAGTGCCCGCCCCTCACCCTTTTATGACTGGACTGGAGGGCAGCTATCAGAGGAGGCAATTTGCCATGGCCATTTCACCTAGGCGCTGATGGGATGTTAGGCAGTGATGGAAGGCTGCCTCCATCAGAGCCCGCCTGAGCCCACCACAGACACTCTTCACTTCCACCTGGAGGCAGAAAAACACAACCCGTGGAGAGTTAGAGCTGCTGTCAGCACTGGCTGGGGGCTCCGAGGAGATTTTTATTTATTCGGAAGCCATTCAGACACCTAATGCTCTTCCCAGGGGAGAATTTCTCTTTTTTATTTGTCCTCATTTTCTCTTGCCAGAGTGGGATGAAGGTTTAGGGGAGGGGGCAGACCTAGCATTTGGGACCTTGTGCCATACACACCATGACATGTGGGATAACGGGTAGTACCAAGGGGCCTCCTGCTCCCCTTGGGCAGACTTTGGAGTCAGAGTTCTCCCAAGTGGGGTTCTGAGGACTCTGTGGCTGGGAGGGAGCACAAAGGAGAGAACTTAAACCTTATCCTGAAGCCTGAGTCTCTTTGCTCACAGTAACTCTGAAACCAATCCTGCTTCTCCTTGGGCCTCAGTTTCTGCATCTGTAAAATGAGCAGGTAGGTCCAGAACTCTCTGAGAAAAACTCCAGTCTTCCTGGAACAGCTGTCAGTGGGAATGGGACTTCAAGACAGAGACTCCTGGTGGGAGCAGGCCCTCTAGCTGGGCAGTCAGGCTTGTCTCCATCCTAATTGAGCTTTGCCAGGATAGCCAAGGCAGTGAAGGTGAGGTCACACCTCCATGTGCTCACACAACCAACTATCAACTTCTTGCTCCTCTCCTTCTCTGAGGATAAGGCCACCCAGGATCCTGGAGTCCTGGGTGAAGGAGCGAGATGCTGTCCTGACTACCTGACCCATCCTGACTCGTCTTCACTGCTGAGTTTGAGCCTTGCCCCATACTGCCTTTAAGGCCACATCATCTACCTCCTTGCCTCTACAGAGAACTCATTTACTTACACATACACCCCCCAGGGGAGCTGTGCTCACCCCTAGAGAAGAGGGTCTACTCTCTACTGTCTCAGGCCTTTGATCAGACACTCTGCTAGAAACACTCCTGCCCTTCTGTGCCAGTTTCAAGGTCTCCTCATCCAGGAAGCCTTCTCTGAATGCCTGGGCCTCATAGCACTGAGCGACCACATGCGCTGTTTCACCCACGTGATGTAATTATGCATGGTTTGAGGTATTCTTCATGTTTTTCCTGTGTGTTATATTTCCCCGCTAAGTGGGGAGCTCCCGGGGACCAAGTATCAAGCCAGAACCTACCCAATTAACCAATGTTCTTGCTTAGTCAAATAATCTTAGTGACTCACAGGATGAGGGAGGTCAAGGAGGCCTGGTGTCTTCATGAGCCCCATGCTGGGTTCTTGGCTTCCCTACTGGCAGAATCATGGTCTAGGGGCTCTAACTAGCCACATCCTTGGTTGTGGGATGACAGATCTGCTGACAAGCTATGGTCTCCCGACTCAAATCTCCACATTCTGACATGCAGAGACCACTAGGTGGCCTCGGGCAAGTCTCCTTCCCTCTGTGGGTCTCACAAGGGAGTCTAACAAGGGGTTCCAACTCTCTGTAACCTGGGACTTGGCCCTAATTTGATGTGCAGGTAGTGACAGCTTGAACTGCCTGAAAGGGTTAAACTCCAGCCTCCTTCATGGATTACAATAAAAGGTACTAAACTGACCATGGGTTGATACTGTGTCAAGGATTCTTGAAGGTTCTTGATGTGTTCAGAGGTAGGATCCCATCTGATTGTATCTGGAGGCCACAGTGCACCTACACCGTGCTCAGAGAAGGGCATTTTGGGGAGCATCTCTTCCCTGGGTGTCTTCAAGGAACTGACAGATGAGCCACAGTAGCCACTGGCAGGTGCAAGTGCTGATAACCCATACATGAAGTGTGTCCCATCTGTAGGCCCTTGGGGACCACGAAGTCCAGCCTGAAGGGGGCAGAGAATAGACATGTTAGAATGGGCTGGATGAGGCAGGAACAGCCTCCTGTGATAGGAGGACACTCGCCAATGTTGGGGCCAGCTCAGTTGATGCAGGTGGAGGCAGAGCTGGTCAGTGTGGCTCAGGAGGACAGGTGCTGGCTCAGGTGATACTCATCCTCAGAAGTCTTCCTTCCTCCCCTCCCTGATATGCCCACCCCATCCTGCTGACCTTGCAAGACTGAGCTGGAATCCGTCCTCCTTTTCCAGGAATCTTTCCCTGCCTGCCTGCATATGGGCCCTGACCTTTTGGGGACGGCTGAGTCTCTCTGTGTCTCCCCTTTATTGAGCCCTTGCCGAGTGCCAAGTTCTCCCCCAGGGTGTTACATGCTTTGGGTCTTCAGACCACCCCCGCCAGATGGGGACCATATCTCCCACTATATGGATGAAGAAATGGGCTCAGAGAGGCTCTTAAGTGACTTTCCTACACAAGCTGTGATGTCTGATGTCAAAGCTGACACACCTCGTACCCAGGCAAGACCACCCTTCCTGGGCATAGCCCCAAGCTCCTTGACATGCCACCCAAATGATTCTTTATGACAACATTTCCTGTGCCCTCCCATGACTAAGCTCTGTGTGAGGCCTGGAGTGGGTGAACAGCTCAGGTGTCAGCTGGACAAGAGTCCAGAGTGCAGGTGTGTTTCTGAACCTGATGCAGAGGCCACTGCATGCTGGCTGGGCAGAAGGCAGAAAAGAGAAGACTGAGATGGGGAGGCCTATCTAGTTGTCTGTGTATGGCGGGGCAGTCCAGGAAGGCGTCCTGGCATATGTGGTATTAGTGGGTTCATAAATATCCTGGGTTCAAGTGGTAGAGGTGAAAGAGGGTGTTCTAGGCAGAAGGAATGCAGAAATAAAGCCCCAAGGCAGAAATTTTCACTAAATAAAGAACTGTCCAGCCTGTTGGCTTAGAAGGGGCAAAAAGATGATGGGAGAGGAGGCTGGAGGTAGAGATGCTGGAGACAGGTATCCTGCTGGGTTTCCTCTTTCCTTGAGTGGCACAACTGAGTCCAGGGTCTGCTTGGCACATAGTAGGTTCTCCATAGAGCACTCTCAGTCTCTTCTGACCTGCCGAGCTGACCTCACAAGCAGAACTGGCACCTGCTGGGCCCCCTGCCAGGGCCGGGCCCCTCTCTGCTGACTGTAGCTTTACCTGTTCCTGCTCCCCTACATCTTCCAGCACAGGCACCTTGGGCCAGACAGGTAGTCCCAGGTCTTTCCTACCAAACCTACCAATGTGTCTGATGTGGAAGTCTTCCTGTTCCCAAGGATGGCTCAATTTTTCCTCCTAAGATTTTAATCTGTGGCTATAGCCAGCCACCAGGAGGACCGAGAATGTTGTAAGCCTCAAAAGTTGGAATGTGTCAACCCTTACTACTCGTTTACTCTTAATTACCTCCCCTCCTTATTTGTCTTCCTTTAACGGCCTGTCAACTAAAACCTCCTGCCATTCCCTCGGCGCCAGCGGCCTCAATTAGGTGCACATCTGTGGAGGCTGGAACTGAAATGCCCAACCATCAGTGCCCACCCACTGCACCTAGGCTGGCTCCAGGCCCTGATGGCCTAGGCACTCTTCGGGGATAGCACTGCCACCCTGGTGTTGAAGGGCATAAAGAATGCCTCTCATATTTCTCAGGCCATTGTAGTGTCTGCCTTGGAAAGGTGCCCACCCCCACAGGGCACCTAGGAGGCAGTTATGCCCTTTGTGCTGGTTCCCTGGGGCATAGGGAAGACAGAGATGCTGGAGATAGGTATCAGCAGGCAGGTCTGGGAGCAGGGTTGGTTAGCTCCGGCTTGTTGACTCGTCTGTGCAGGACCCCTGGCCCTCTGCCCCCCCCCCCCCATTTTTTCCATAGGTGAGGACCCTACTCATCCTCCTATAGAAGTGCACAAGGCTGGGCCTCCCATAGTCCAATAGGCCCCTCCTGTCCTTCAGGCCCCAGGACTATTTGAGGCCCAGGGTACAAACCCCTGCACTGCCTTCTTTGATGTTTTTGAGGCCTCATGGTTTGGGGCCTATTGGCAAATTGCAGTCTGGTCCCTGAGGGCTCATTCAGGCAAGGGAAGGAGGATGCTCCAAGTAAAGGAAACTGTCCTGTCAAGCCTTAGTTTGTAGGGGTGGGGCAGGGGTGGGGACAGCTAAGGCAGG
>CAUYQG010211869.1:0-50065 GCA_963574415.1 Tarsius wallacei | reverse complement strand
GGCTCGGTGGCTCAGCCTGTAATCCCGCGCCTTGGGAGGCTGAGGTGAGTGGATTGCCTGAGCCCGCGGGTTCGAGACCCGCCTGGGCAACTTGGCGAGACCTCATCTCTACAATAAATCAAAAAATTAGCCGGGCGTGGTAATGTGCACCTGTAGTTCCAGCTACTCGGAAGGCGGAGGCAGAAGGATCGCTGGAGCCCAGCAGGTCGAGGCTGCGGTGGCCGGGAGCGGCCACTGCACTCCAGTCTGGGTGACAATGAGACTCCAACTCAAAAAAAAAAAAAAAGAGAGAGAGAGAAGAGCAATTCCTCTGTGAAAGTGGACCTGGAAACTCAGTTAGAAATCACTCCATGACCATATGTGGGCTACACACTGGCTTTTGTTCTCCAAGGTACTGAGAAAGACCTGGAGGGAATAAATGCCTCAAACTCCATCCCCCCTCACCCCTCCCCTCTTCCTCCTCCACCTGGGGTTTGCCCTCCACATAGCTGTACAGGCAATGGGGCTTTTTATTTTCCATAACTACAAAAATGCCACTATAAATTACTGTTGTTTCATGTAAAAGTAGTCATCCTTCAGCTGGGAAAAGGAGATGGCAAAGTATTAGCAGGTTCCTGGAAACATACAAAAGAAAGGTGGAAAGGAAAACAAAAATGGAGATGATTGTGCCACTGGATTAAAGATTCGAGCCAGTCTGACTTTGTATCCATTCTGTCTCTAGCACTTTGTGTATTTGTTCTGCAAAAGACACTTGGTGTCTCAGGTATGCCAGGCAGGGTGCTAGACACCAAGCTCATAATGGCAAATAAAGAAAAGTTTAAGACAGCATGCTATCTAGTAGGCAGGAGGTTCTGATAAGGAAGAACATCATCAGAAGAGCTGGCAAAGAAGATACAGCATCATGGTAAGTACCCTGGCAGAGGTGGTCAAGGCAGTGACTGTCATCTTGTCAGATCCTCTAAGGATGACTAGGCTAGGAAGGCGGGACATGCAGTAGGGGATGAGTATGACAGGAAGCAGCAAGTAGGAGAAGGTCCAGAGACAAGAGGATGCCTGGGCTCAAGGAACTGCCTGCTGTGCCACAGCACGGGAGCATGGACAGCTGAGGTGGGCGACTTTGTAAAAGATGAGGCTAGTGAATGGAGCAGAGGCCAGGTTACCAAAGGTGGTGGGCCTGGATCAAGAGTTTGAACCTCATCCTGATGTGGGCAGGTGGGTGAGGCTGTGGAGACAGGTGACAACTGGAGCCACTGAGGGGCTTAAGCGCAGAGGGACCAGCGATCTGGTGTGTGTTTTTGAATAACCACAGTACACAGAATGGAAAGGAGGGAGGAGGGAGGCAAGATTGGATGAAGACAAGGAGATCAGAGGCCAAAGCGGCCAGGACTGGGGACAAGGCAATGGGGAGAGGCCAGAAGAGGCAAAGGAATGAGAGGTGTGGCTCCCTGAGAAACAGCAAAAGGTCTGATGGATAGACACGGTAGCACTCTGAGCCAGCTGGCTGTGTCATGTTAAGAAAGTCATTTAACCTCCTGAGCCTCAGTGTCCTCATTCAGAACACCAGGTATCATGATGTCCATCCTCCAGAGTTTCTCTGAAGCCTTACTGGCAGGGCATCTGTGAAAACCTCCAGCACAGTGCCTACATGCAATATAGACCACCCCCCAAATCCTAGTGCTCCTTTCTTTTCCTCTTGGAATTTCTGCTACAGAGGATTCCAGTAAGCGCTGTGTGTTCATTTTCATGCCTTCCTAAACTGAAGTGTTTAATGTAACAGACACATCTGACAGGCTGATGATGCAGATGCTCTCAGCTCTGCCTCCCAGTGGCGCAGGGTGGTGGCCAGAGATGCCTGAGCAAGGCAGACTGTGGCCCTATCCAAGACCAGGGTCTAGGCCGGACACAGCCCTTCCAACAGCACCTCTTAGCATTCCTGACACAGAACAAAGGCAAGCCTGAGAAACTTTGTATTCCTTCTGTCACAAGAGAGCCTTTGAAGCTTTCGTTCCTTCTGTTAGCAGAATCAGCATTTGGCAAGAAATCCTGCGATAAGTCAAGAACATTTATCATTTGAGAAGGGAGACACTGAAATGCATTATTTCTGCAGCATCTATTTTGCCAGATCATTTCACACAAACACCAGGAAGAGAAAAGTACTACTTCACTGTCAGAACACTTGATGCTGTTCATACATTTGAGTTATTTTTTTTCCTACGTGATAACTGCATATCTAGAAGTGAGTCACCTAGAACGGTCCCCAGAGAAGGAGCTCCAGTCAGGAGACTTCTGGCCAATCATAATTCACTGGGATCAAAGCCAACATGAAAGAAGGGATCTGGGTGCACTTGGCACCAGGAAAGGATGCCCTTTGCAAAGGATGGATGCAGACAAGTATCATTAGCCAAAGAGCAAGAGTATTTTAATATGGTCTCATAACAAAATTTTGTCATCAGAAACTGAAATGACATCTCTAGATTGGCATAATTTGATCACTGCATGAGGACTGACAGAGGGTCCAGGGAAGGAGATGGCCCAGCAAGGACCTGCCCATCCCCAGGTGAGAATCTGGAGTGTTTGCCTCAAAGTCCATGACTTGATAGCAGTCGGACTGCTTCCTCCATCCCTCTCCCAAGCTTCTGGCATTTCCCTTGAAATCCCCTAACTTAGATCTCCAATAAACCCTGACACTGGGAAAGCAACCTAGAGACAGTCCAAATCCAGACCCTTAAAGGTGGCTTGCTAAGGAAGAGTGGAAGAGGCCTCACGTTCCCACCTTAAGGTTCAATTATTTATCTTGGTCTCATTCCTTCAAGCTCTAAAATAGCCTCAGTGCAAGAGATAAATTCATTAAACCAATCACTTAAGTAGAGATTATGCCAACACAAAAAAAAGGAACTTAAACTGAAATTACTGCTATTTTCCTTCATTCAACAAATATTTACAAATCATCTACCATGTGCCAGGATGTGGGGGTGGGGAGGAATGTGTTGGCAAATACATGTGGCTCCCTTGGGGTATAAGGAGGTTTATTTTGGGTTCATTTTATTTAAAAATAAGTTGGAGCAGAGCTGCATGGATCATTTCAGTGTAAACTTGCACCCTCATATACCACACAGCTGGTTTGTGTTAAGAAAGTCATTTAACCTCCTGAGCCTCAGTGTCCTCATTCAGAACACCAGGTATCATGAGGGCATGCAGGTCTGCATTGCAGGTATGTCACTTCAGTCAGATGTGCAAGGGTATTCTGGCCAGGGACAGGAAGGACTGGTAAGCACAGTCACCAGGGAGAAAGAGGTCAGAGGGAAGGTTGTAAAACGATGGATTAGCTAAAGCTTCAAGTAAAGGGACTGCCTATGCAGTGTATATAATCCCTGCCTCCTGGGAGATAGAGTTTATGAAGGACCCCATTTATGTAATGAGACAGTCATGAGACATTATGAGGCGGCTGATGAATAGAAGCAGGACATCTGTGATCAAGGCATGATGGAAAGGAGGAGTCAGGGGAGGGGAGAAGAAGCGAAGGGGTAATCTCTTTAGGTTGCATGCAAGCTGAGAGCTCATCATCTGTCCCTCCAGTGGGGATAAAGTCATGTAGTCACTGCTCTGTCTCCTCTCATATACTTAGTAAAGACAGCAGACCACAATGGATTGGGTAAGAAAGAATCAGAGTTAATTCTGCTTCTATGCTATTGATTTGGAGCCTGGTAGCAGCATCCTGCCTGGCTTAGAATTACCGGCCAGGGTTCAAACCACAGGAGGAACACCAGTGTGCACTTGCTAGGCAGTTTGGCATGGTGCTAGGACCAGGGACTCTCCAGCCAGTTGTACCACATTCAAGTCCTCATGTCACCATGTACTAGCTATGTGACAAGCTGACTGGCCCCCACCAGCCTCCTTTCCTTCACAGTAATGTGGATGATACCAAACCTCATACTGTTCTTAGGACAATCATATGAAGTGAAGTGGGTGAAGTACTCAAAAGTGGTGATGGTGATGGCAGAGTCAGGAATAAATCTTCACAATTGTCCCAAAACTTCTGAAAATGGTCATTCTTTTGCCTCAATAATAAGAAACTTTCAACTGGCATTCATAACCTAATAGACCAACAAGTTCCCAATGCTGCTCTGGGCAGTAGTATTTTTTCTAATACATTCACAAGGCTCCATGGACTCATCAACAGTAATTCTTTGGTGATGGCCCTCTTCTGGCACAAACTGGTTGCTAGAATTCTATATGGGGGGGGGTGAGAAGGATGACAATTTTCAGATATGTTACTAAAGATGTAAAAACTAATCTACAATTTGGGGGCATCTCTGTATAGGTAGTGTCATTTTCTTATTAAGACAAAAATGTACTTAGTAGTCCTCTCAACTCAATTACTGCATACAAAAGTGTTACTTCAAAACACAACACTTCAAAGCAATTATGTTTCCAAGTAAATATATTTCCAAATCCTTTAAGCTGATGTTAGGAACGCTTATTCTTAACCATAAACAACAAAACTGACCTCATGGAACTCTCAGTCACAGGAGAATAGTTTTTTCCTTCTATTTGAAGATAGAAAGTGCCATATTGTATGAATAATTCTGTTTCGCACAGGTACTCCATTCAGTGTCTCCAAGGTCAGAAACACCCACTGTTAATGTTGTACTTTTACAGATCTAGTTAAGTTTGAGGATAATCCTTGAGGAATGCAATTTTCTGTCAAGGCCATGAGAACAAGAGATAATTTGCATCAGAACAAAAGGCCCTGTTTAGAAATGATGGAGAGGGAAGAAGACCAGGGCGCTGAATTGCAACCCCAAGTACAAGCAGAGGGGAGGCAGGGAGCAGCTCAGTTCCCACTTCTGCAGGACTGTGGCAAATGGAGACAGCTCAAGGAATCCAGAATATCACCAGTGAACAGTGCCTGCTCAGTGGGGTGAAAGATGAAAGAAGGAGTGGTGTAATCTAAATGACTTCTCAGGGTACCTTCTGGCACTACCCTCAAGACAGCACTGTCTCAACAATGATCAGGGTCCCAGTCCCAGTGCCCACAGAGCCCTCACTCGCAGCGAGCTGTTTAGAGTGCCCTACTAAATCACAGAGTCCCAGAGAGGCTGCCCCCCACAGCAGCTGGCTCTGCTTTTGGTGGTCTCTGACAGATTTCCACTACTTCCAGATTGTCAGGTCCTGAATTAAAAGATGGCTATCTCTACTCTTCTGTTTAACTATGTACCTTCTTTTAAAAAGCATATATATATATATATGCTTTTGATTATGATATTATGATATATATATATCATTATGATATATATATATCATAAGCTTTTACTGTCCAACACAGTCAACTGGACAAATGCCTCTCATAAATGTTAGCTCTGTAGTGATAAAACCAAGTGTGAATGCCACATTATATCCTTGTTTATATCAAGGAAATTAAGTCCGAGGCAAACTACTAAACCAGCTATAGATACAACCATCCTTGCCCTGTATGGCAGCATCACATACAACATTAAAACTGGATAATTCATCTGTCTACTGAACGAAATCAAATGATCTCAATGCTTAAAAAAACACAACACTGCTGGGCTCCAGTGATCCTTCCACCTCAGTCTTCCAAGTAGCCGGAACTACAGGCGTGCACTACCACGCCTGGCTAATTTTTTATTTATTCTAGAGATGAGGTCTCACCAAGTTGCCCAGACTGGTCTCCAATCCATGGGCTCAGGCAATCCACTCGCCTCGGCATCCCAAAGTGCTGGGATTACAGGCTGAGCCACTGAGCCCGGCTTACTTCTTGATCATGCTACCATCCCATAAGGAAGTTCCTTGTTGCCAGACAGCCTTCCACATAGTGATTCAGGGACCTGGAATCTTCTCATCCATGGCTCTGATCTCCCCTCAGGTCTTAGAGTCTTCTGCATTCAGCCAGCAGAAGGAGTGGAGAAGGCAGACCTGCTTCTTGAACTCTTCAGTCTGAAAGTGATACTCATCAGCTCTTCTCAGTCCACTGGCAGTAACTAGCCACACAGCTCAACCGGATACAAGAGGGTTGGAGGAATGGAACTTGTGGCTGGGGGGGCTAACCTCAGGCTCCACCTCAACACTATGGAAACAGAAGCTTCAGCCATCAAGGGAGCCAGAGTTTGATCCCAAGCAGCATGGTTCCAGAGTCCATGTTCTTAAATGCCACACTTCAGTTGAAAAGCTTGATAAACTGTAGCTAGATGAAACCTCAGATTAAAACTTGGCTGGGAATAATTTGCAAGATGGATGCTTAAGAGCTGGTACAATCAAGTCACAATCTACAGAAAGGATAACATGACCCAAGCACTTGTATGTGTAATTATGGTCAGACTCAGATGTTAAAGGCCAAGATATTGAAACACAGAAAGGAACACATTATAAACAATCCTTAGACCTTTTGTCTGATTTCCTTAATCCCAGCTCAAATAAAACTGCTATTTGAATAACACCAATGACCTTCTCTAAGACACGATATTAGTTGCCCAGGTGCCACAAAAGTTAATTGGCTTAACTAAAGTCTTTTTAATTCTATATCCAAGATGTCCTGGAAATCGAAGACAATCAATGAATGAGTCTGCAAGATCCATAACAAGCTTAGAGCTAATACTATTTGCAGCTGCTCAAGTAGTTTCTGTAGTTACAGAGCCAAAAGCTGGAATAAGTGTAAGGAACCTGCATCTGAATGAATCTTTAACTCTATCAACTCCAAACTGAACACAGAGGTACTGAATTATAGCACAGCTGAACCCTAAATTTTCATTGGGGTAATAGCGAGGACTATGGTGAGATCATGTTTGATAAATTATTATCAACCTGCTTTCCCTCCTGTTAAAAGGAAGAGATGACAACTGAGTCTCCCTTCTAGTGTCGGAAAGCTTCCTCTGAAAAGGTGAGAAGATTCTGAGACAGAATTCCCTACTGCTGATACTAGAGACTAAGGAAAACAATCCGTAGCATCAGTATCCTTCATTGAAACATCTCTTGCCCATATTTGCCCACAGTAGCCCACAGGTCCTCTGAGAGTTTGCAGAAGGTGACTCTCTGGTTTGACTCACTATACACATAAGTACCAAAAGTGAGAAGGCTACATCAGAGTTTCTCCTATGCTGAGATGCAAAAATATCTGAACCCTCTAAAAATTTGTTTTACCAACGTCAGAATCAAATAATTTTCTGACATACTTCACCAAGCCCAGCACCAAGACTTTTTCCCAATATCTTTAAAATCAGGGTATCAGACTACAAAAGGAACTTAGATATAATCCATTTCAGAAGCCACTAACTCAGACGCCTCTAGAGGCCAGACAGTTCACATCAGGTGAGGGAACTGAGCCAATCGGAGTCTGTGTCAAACAGTCGAACTTCTGTCCCATCCTAAGAAGTCAGCCACTTCTTGGCTTCTTTGATCTTTGTGTTGGGGAGGGAAGCATGCCGTGGTTACCCAATCTCCTATTAAGGGAAGCTAGAAATCTTAGAAACTAGTGTTCTTATGTGAAATCTCCCACTGAGTCCATTTCTTTGAACACTCTGGGGCCCAGATACAAAACGTCTCTAAACATCTCCCTCTTCTTTCATCTTCCTTCTCTCCTTTACATGAGGAAATCAAGACACAGAGTAAATGGGCTCACGTCTCCCAGAAACCAGTGATGTGCTAGGCAGCTTGCAGACTAATTCTACCCCTCCAACCTGGCACTGCTGTGAGCTCACCATGGGAAGGAGCCCAGGGTCCTGACAGGGCAGCAGCCAGCTTGGGGCCAATAGGGGACAGAAGCCCACCCAGCTCACCAAGGTCCCAGCTGGTAGAGACAGAGCCAGGGTCCTCCTCACATGACACTGGAGGTTCCCCGGACATGCTGGAGCTTAGATATCGAAGTATTCCTTTCCCTGCCGATCGCTAAGTACAATCCAAAGCACTTGATTCCTCATAAATCTGGTGTTGGTAGTCACAGAAATGAAACCCTGAGGTTGAAGAATCAAGGCAAGTTAACACAACTCCACGCATTACTCTTGAGGTAAGGACTTTTCTATGATAATTTGAAGAATACTAAGAGGAAATTTAACTAATATTTCTCTCTCTTTTTCTCTCATATAAACACACATAAAATCACTATGCTACCAATGCTTTTTCTCCTAAAATATATTTAGGAAACCTAAGGAAATTAATAAATTCATCCATATCATTATTATTATGCTATAATGGGGATTTTTAGAATTTGGAGGTATGACACACTACAGGCTGCTGTGATATCTAATGAAGCCCACAGACCCCCTCCTCAGAATTATTTTTTTAATGCAAACAACACATGAAAAAGAAACAGATTATATTAAAACTCAGTTTTCAAAATGTTTAAAATGTAAGGCAGAAACATAGGTGCTTCTCCATCAGTGCCTTTAAATAACAAGATCTAGTGGTGAATCTGGAGCCTTTACAATCACCTGCCCAGGATAAGAAACCCCAAGGAGATATCTGCATCAACTATGACAAGATCTGAAAGTGTCCGTGATTTCTGTTGATGACAAAGTCACAGGCAGTGGGTGACATGCCACCTACATTTGTAAGTTAAAGAAGTAATACATTTTGGTTAGAGGTTAGTGAAAATAAAAGATGTCATTTTTTTTTCATCTAAATGTATAGTCCCCTGAATTTTCTCCAAGGTTATAGGCACAGGTTAAGCACCTCTGTGCACCATTCAAGAATACCAGTAGATCCCAGAAAAGGTCACTCAACATGGGAATAGTGACAGAGTTCTGCCACCAACTCTCATGCAGTGTCAGGATGTGCAACACCTATAGGCGACTGCTGATCTATGTCACTACATTGTCACGTGTACTGTCTGATCACTAGAATATATTTATCTTGTCATTTAGGGTTTCTATATATTAAATATATACATACAATTTGCGACATTTCCTGAAACAATTTATTCTTCTGCCAGATAGTTTTGCTGTGTATGTAAGCGTCCACTATAGCATACGTATTTCTCTGTGGGTTTTATCAATAAACACTGATTTCTCAAGTGGATCAGGGAAAGGTAAACATTAAACCAGAAACAATTTTATCTCAGGCAAGGGTCATAGAGTAGAAATAATAGGAACTTTAAGTTTTCCTTTTATGCCACTAGGTTATTAGAATTCATCACAAAGAGCATACATTCATGTATTATTTGTGTGATTAAAAGTATAAAGTGTCCGGGGGGAGGGCACACCTCATCAACAAGAGTACCTGTATAATGAGCATTTGTATACCTAACCCTGAATTGTACCCCACATATTTAAAATAAAAAATTTTAAAACAAAAAAAAGAATTAGTTTATTGATTTACAAACTGAAAGAAATATTACTAGGATATTAGAGATTGGATACCAGAATAAAGATTGAGTACCCTGACCAAAAGTAGCTTGTGGAGATGTTTTCTATTTACACGGTATTATAAGACAAATAAATGCGAATGTCTTTAGCTTTTCAGTCTATCAAAACCCTTAATAGAGAAAGCAGTGTGGCAGTTCCTAAAAGAACTAAAAATTGACCTTTTATATGATCCAGCAATCCCTCTCCTGGGTATATACCCAGAGGAACATAAATCGTTCTACAAAAAAGACATCTGCATATGCATGTTTACTACTGCACTATTCACAATAGCAAAAACATGGAACAAACACTACTGCCCATCGAAGTAGACTAGATTTTTTAAATGTGGTACATATACACAATGGAGTATTACACAGTCATAAAGAAGAGCAAAATCATGGACTTCACAGCAAATTAGATGGATTGGAGAACACCATACCAAATGAACTATCACAGAAACAAAGAACTAATACCACATGTTCTCACTCATAAGTGGTCCCTAAACATTAGTCATATTAGCACAAGGGAGGGATTGGCAGTCACTGGGCACATCTAGAGGGAGGGAGGGAGAAGGGTGGGGAGCAGGTAGATTCAATTTTAAAGAAAGTGAGTGTGAGATGTGTGCAGAATATTTAGATGAAGTGCCCAGTGCTCCAGAGACAACATGAAGCAGTAAATGAAGAGCCACTCCCATAGAGGAATCATCATAGATATAGGAAAACTGGAAAAAATGAAAGGAGAGATTTTAGGAAGGAGAGGATGGTTGACATCATGGAACACTTTGGAAGTCTGAGGAAACATCTTCGAGTTGGGCAACAAGAAGTCGTTGCAAATTCTGCTCAGTGCATATTCAATAAGAGGGTCAGCAGGCAAAGCAGATGGTGAGAAAGGAAAAGCAGTCAGACATCAACTTTTCAAGATTTTGGAGATTAAAGGAAGGAGGAAGACAAGAAAGCAAATCAGGTACCATCCTGCAGAGGCAACTGGTAGTTAGGGTTATATGTGAACACAGTAAAGACAAGAGAACAAAAGAGACTGGAGCAGAGGAAAGAGGGAGATTATCCTAGCATTTCTGCCACCCTCCATTGTCCAGCCTGGTCTCCCAATGGTTGAAACTATCTGGAAGCCATGGGCAGGGGAGCTTGGGAAATGTAGTCTGTAGAGGTCTGAGTAGAGCAAAAAAGGCTGGGAAATGGATTTGATAGTCTTTGGATATTTGTCCCCTCCAAATATCATGTTGAAATTTGATCGCTAATGTTGGAGGAGGGGCTAATGGGAGGTGTTTGCATCATGAGGACAGATCCCTCATCTGGGGGAAGGGTAATGAGTGAATTCTCACTCTATCGCTTCCCATGAAAACTGATTGTTGTAAAGATACTGGCACCTCCTTCCTTTCTCACTTGTTCTGCCTTTCTTGGTATGTATTGCCTTGCTTCCTTTCCTCTTCCACTATGAGTGGAAGTTTCCTAAGGCCTCAACATAAGCAGATACTGGTGCCATGCTTTTTGTACAGCCTGCAGAACCATGAGCCAAATAAACCTCTTTTCTTTGTAAATTAAAATATGCATATATAAAGTGTCAAGTTCAAAGAAATTCAGTAATCACTGATATGAAATATAATAAATGTCTTGTCTCATAATATGCAGAGAGAAGTGTGACTGACTCAGGTTTATGCTCAAGACATGAATTAAACAACTCCTCAAAAGAGCCTGGCCTTTGTCCAAAGCTACTACATTACTGTGTCAAAAAAATTTATTAATCAGGGTCTACACAACTGTGTAATGTCACAGAAATCTGCCCGTGAAGTAAAGATGTAAATTATACAAGTACATTATGTTTATAATTAAAGTCATGTAGAAACAAACCAAAAGATACTGGGAGGGACTACAACAAAATTCTAATCATGCCTGAGTATGGCGACAGAATTTTGAATGACTTTTTCCAGTTTTCTAAATTAGTTATGTGATATTGCTTTTAAATTGTGAAAAGTAGGCCAGGCTCGGTGGCTCAGCCTGTAATCCCAGCACTTTGGGGGGCCCAAGCGAGTGGATTGCCTGAGCCCACGGGTTCGAGACCAGCTGGGGAAACTTGGCAAGACCTTGTCTCTACAATAAATCAAAAAATTAGCCGGGCATGGTAGCATATGCCTGTAGTTCCGGTTACTTGGAAGGCTGAGGCAGAAGGATCACTTGAGACCAACAGGTCAACACTGGGGTGGCTGTGAGTATGCCACTACACTCCAGCCTGGGAGATGGAGTGAGACTCCAACTCGGATAAAAAGATAAATAAATAAATAATGAAAAGTAAAGTGTAAGATGGAGAAAAACCGAAGGGTAAGGATAAGATTCAAATCCAGGCAGATTTCAGAGCCCATGTCCCGACCTCCCTAATAACTCTCCTAAAACATGTGACGGTAAAAGGAGTCTTTTTTCTCATTATTAAAGCAAAATGTGCTCACTGTAGGAAAAATTATCAGATGGTAGATATAATCAAATAGAAGGAAAAAAGTGCCCTTAATCCCACTTTCCCAAAATATCACAGTTTACTCAACTCCATTTATATCTCTACAGGTCTTTTTTTTTAATGTAAGATATAAATGTAGTTGTTTCTTTACAATCAAAATAAGGTCATCCTATACATGCCAAAATGATCTACTTTCAATTTATTTCCCCAGGAAACTTAAGCACAAAATAGTTCATCCTTCAGACCATGAATATAAATAAGAAAAATATTCAAGACTTTATAACAGAAGCCCTCACACAAGCACAGTGAGACCCATGAGGTGGGCATGGTCAAGGCAATAAAATATGGGCTTCTCAAGGAAGCAGGAAGGTATATTTAGAGCAATGGTTCCCAATCAAGGACTATTTTGTCCTGCAGGGACACTTGGCAGTATCTGGAGACATTTTTGGTTTTCACAACCAGGTGGAAAGAGAGAAAGTTTCTACTGAATCTAGTGGGAAGAGGTCAGGAGTGTTGCAAAACATTCTACAAAGCCCAAGAGAGACTTCCACAACAAGGAACCAATGAGTGGTGGAAAAAAGAAGAGAATTCCTGGAACAGAAAACATAAAGTCACTGATAAGGTTGACAGCAGATGTGTACCAAATCAATCACCGAATCAGTCACAATAGCAGCTGAGCCAGATCCCCCTCAAGTGTATTCATGCATCATTGCCTTCTCAGGACACTTTTAACGATAGATGCTATTCTTGACAGGTTAGAAAACTTACCCTGCAGAGCTAACACCCTGCATGTGGGTGTTGAAATGTAAGAAGGGCCACCAAACTCAGAGTCTAGCAATACATTTCATAACACAGTGCATATATGTGAACACAGTCTGCTGTGAAAATTAGGCTTTTGAAGATGGCCCCAATGAGAGATTTCACACATATACTTGTTCAGTAGAACAAGGAACTCTTCTGAATTAATTTCTTCTCAGTAAATGAAACAACATCCATTAGGAAATTAGGTGCCATTAGAATAAAATCAGCACTTTCAATGAGGTCCTGACATTGTCAGGCAAGACAGTAGAATCAAGTCATCCATTGATTGTCATGCTCAATAAATACTTACTAAACACCTACTATGTGCCATATACTGTGCTTAGTCATGGACTACCCTAGGGAGTAAAAACAATATACACAAAGCTTAGAATCTATGGGGGAGACGCTAACCAAATAAAAGCACAAAATACATGTGACACAGGGAATGATGTGCCCCCATGCCTTATACTAGGAGAATTCTGGAATAAAGATAAGCATAAATATGAACAAGATCACCCACAATCACAGAGGGCAGGAAGCAAAAAGAGAAGATGAGAGCAGGAGAGGAGAAAAAATGGATCCCACGATCAAGCCCCAAGCAGATGTTCAGTGTACAATTGAATGGCGACGGAAGAGGAAGGAAATGGATGAAGGAGGAGACAGCAGAAAGGAGAGTGTGTCAAGGTCTGCCATAAAGGTCAATCCATTCTGAAGCTCACTGGGACATGGGTATGGTGTCTTTGGGAAAGGCAGTCTCACTCTGAGTTTTAAAATTACACACAGGCAATTAGAAGGTGGGAGTATGTAGAGGAAGAGCATGTACTCAGTTAGAGTGATGTTTTCAGTGAACAATCCAGGCAATCCAAACCCAAGATCAAGAATCAGAAGATCTGCTGAGTGCTCTTTCCATTTTGTACTTGGGACCCTTCTGAATTTTTCCATGAAAATTCAGTAATATTTTGAGCAACACACTCAGTTGGAAAACACCACCTTCCAAATACGTGAAGGATGAAATAGAAAGTCCTCTCCACAAAGATGCTTTTACTACCAACTCCTGAGCTATGCCAACCACTTCCAATCTTCAATCCTCAGTTCTCACACAGAGACTTAACACTCCCAGAGGCCACATATCAATTTTACTGCACCTGAGAGATATTGGAATTATTCTGGCGGAGAAATCATAAGGCAAGAAGGCTTGACTGAAAGATTTACCAGTGAGAGGAGAATGTGTTGCTCAAGTACCCAACTTTGGTATAAAATTGAAAACAATACTAAGGATTTTCAGTAAATCTGAGTTTGGTGCCATTACATGCCAATGGTAACTCGTAGATGCTAGATCGAGAGTCAAAAAGTTACAAAGTGAGACAATAACTGTTTAAAGTAGCCTGTATAATTCTTCCACAGGTTTTTATAGTTCAATTTCACAGACATATCTTCTTTCCTTCCCTTAAATTATATGCTCTGTAACGTACATCAAATCTACATAAGGAATCTTAAATAATGGACAGGTGAGAGATGTGTGTGCCTGGGTCATAGGACTCAGTTTTTCCAAACACTGGTTGATCCAAAAGCAATACAGTTCCAAGGGAATCATCTACCTTCTTTCTCCCCCTGCAACACTCAAGGAAATCTGGAACAAATGTGTATATGTGTGTGTGTGTGTCCAAGTGTGCACACGTGCATGCTATGTTTCATGGGATACAGCATGATAAATTTTAGAAACAAGGAAAACTTGAAACAAGTACAGGGAATTAGGAACTATTTCAATGGGTAGAATAACCAAGTTTTCTGTGGAAAACCCTAACTAGTACATGCAATACCTTTGCAACTTTAATAATATTAAGCATTTTTCTATTAAAACTATTGCATATTTGTTAAATATGTTTTCTTTTCCCTTTTCCTCTCTCTGAATATAAATAATTATAACTTAATTTAAAGAGACCCATTTACCCAATGGACCATCAAAAATAAGAATTGGTGACAATGACATTCTAAGTCATGCTTATACCAAGAAAGCAACATAATCAAAAGCCAAATATGTAATCAGATATCCATTTCCCATGTTAATGAAAGGAAAGAGGGAGAAAGAGGCATGAATAAAAAGTAACAGTAGGAGGGATTAGAATTAAGTCAGGGGCTAACAAGCTACACCCCTTCCTGCTCAGCAGCACAGCCTATATCCCAAAGGCAAAGAAGCTATAGATCATCAGAAAATCAATAATCCTTTGTAAATAATGAGTCAAACAATGCAACTCAACATTCACTGAAATGGCAAGGACCGTTTCAGAGAATGGGCTATGCAGCAGAGATTGCCAGTGGCACTTCCTACATCAAATCCATCACCTGGTGACAGGACATCACATCCTATAAAACCTCCATCAGGTAGACTGCCATGTTCTGCCATCAACAGACAAGATAAGTCCCAAGACACTCCTCTGTAACCACCAGAAATGTTTTCATGAAATTCAGGTGAAGTACAGGAAGGTAAAATGTGAAATGAACAAAAATCTAATATGGGGCTCTTATTAAAAGAAATAACTCCTATTTTTCTTTTTTTTTTAAAGCGATTTTAGCTTCTTGTTCCAAATTATTCTCATTAAGGTTTAAAGTAGCCTCTCAGATTAGTGTGAAAATCCTTTAAATTACCAAAAGTAGGAAAAAATCTCCTAAACAATAAATGCTGAAAGAGGTCTGACAACCTTTTTATAGGATCTACACCATTCCACGTTCATCAGCCATAAGATTTTCACTGTACAGACACAGATTCACTGAGTAAAAACTAGCAAGAAAACACTTACAAGTTTCAATTACCAAATATTTATCTTCCAAATAAATCTTGTGTCTCCTAACCCTTACAGAAAATCGATTTGTTAATTCACTTCTATTTCATTCTATAATGTCTCCTTTTGTTAATCCGTTTTCCCCGAGGGATGCTTTTCAAATCTTGTCACTAATCCTTTACTGAAAAAGTTCCCTTTTCTGAATTCAAGGTGAATTGTACTTAATAAAGGAGCCCTGAATTTATCTGCCTTATCTTGCATTCATGTTGTGTTCCATGGTCTTTCTCATTAATCGAATGCTTTTTAGCTCTTCCATTTGCCTGTTATCATCGTGCTTCCTTTAATCCATTCATCTTTCCTTAAACACAATGGTGGGCTACAAAAGGTTAACCAGAAAAAAAAAAGAAGCAAAAGGAAAAAATTGGAACATCAACCAAGAACTGAAAGAAAAGATTAACTTTTAAAATGTGATAAACAGGCCAGTTGAAGAAGTGCTTAGATATAAGGCACATGGGTGAACACTCTCCCTGCCAACAGAAGAAAAGGAAGCTATCCAGGGGGAGTGGGCCTGGAATACTCTGGGGAGCTACAGTACTACCTCCCATACGCTCCTCCCCTCTGCTATATCATCAAGCTCTAAAGTACCGATTTTTAAAATATGGGACCTCATATCTGAAGGTCAAGAAGCATGAATGTTACGACTCTCATTACAAACCAACCAAGTTCTTCCAACAAGCCAGTGAAGTATCAAAAGTTGCATGTCACAAATGAAGACTCAGAGACTCGCAGAGGTTGTGAACTGGCCCAAGTTTCTTCCTACAAAAGATCCAGACCCAGATGGAGGTTCCAAACCCCATCCATACGCTTTCCTTCTAATTCCCAAGGGATTAATCTAAAAGTCGAGTGAACTCATTGCAAAGTAGTAATACCTCTTGTCTGTATGGTTTATGAATCTACGTTTCCCATATAGGAATTTTGGGATCAAAGCACTTCTGCACTATTCAAAAATAATTTCATACAACCCAGCCCAAGCCCTGTGTGAGTGCTAGAGAGGATCCAGGAAACCATAAATACCAAGTCAAGAAAAGTGAAGGCAGGTCCAATAATTTTGCCATCACTGGCTTTGCACATCCAATTTTTTTCTTTTAGAAGTTGTCTCTCCTTTTGCCCTTCCTTTTCTCTCTCCCCAGTCAACTCCTACTCCTCTGTCAATGCCCAGATTAAAGATCAGTGCCTGTAAGATGTCACCTCAGCTTGTGACTTTGGTCTACCTCAATGGTATTTACTCTTTAGCTTATTGGTTCATCTTCCCACTGGGAGTGAGATATCCTAGAGCCTGACATATCTCAATACGCATATTAATCTCCTGAGGAGTTTTGTTAAAATTCAGATTCTGATTCACTCTGGGATGGGGTTGGGGATTCAGCATTTCTATTAAGTCCTGCGTGACACTGATGCTATTGGTCCGTGGACCACAAGCTCTCATCTCCACATCCCTCATGCCCTAGGAAGTCTGTGATGGTAACAAAGAGGAAGGCTCACTGAGGAAATGAGGAAGAATTCCTGCCTATGTAGATCAGGAGAGCTGTTTAGTGGTGCTGCCATTTGCCCAGTCTTTATTTTTAAAATATTCAACAATAAAACACAGAGCACCCTGATTTGAGAAGGTGGAACTAGTTATGAACCAAGGCCTCAGTCTAAATTCAAAGTAATTTTCCACCATATTCAGCAGACTCAAAATACGAACCATCTTTAGGATTTCAGGGAGCTCAGAAGTAAACAACAGGCGAGAGAAAACATGACATTCTGGGGAAAAACAAATGAGATTGTCAGTGTTCTCTGTAATTTATGGCTTGAACACGTGGACTCGCTTTTCCTAACTATGGACTGGGTTATGAAATAACAATAGCACATGTGGCCTAACTCTTCACTAGGACTCTCCCCTGGGGGATAGTAATAATAACAATAGTAGCCACAGCAGCTCCAACAGTCCTAAGCTTGACTGAACACTCACCCTGTCCCATGCACTGTCCTGAGTCCTTCACATAAAAATGAAGTTGTTTAATACCACAACAACCCTGTGAAGTAGTTATTATCACCTCTATTTTACCAAAGGACAACTTGGAGTTATAAGGAATGCCATGGTTTGCCCAAGGCCATAGAGCTGGCTAATAGCAGGACATGATTTAAACCCAGGCTGTCCAACTCCTAAACATGCATGTTTAATAGATATGTTACTAAGGTCATTTTAAGGTAAAGTGAAGGAAAAGGTGACCCTAGAAACAAATTCTGAGACCTGGATCAAAAACTCTAGGTAGGAAGTGGAGGCATTCCTTGAGGTGTGCAGAAAGGTCCCCTGACTCCCAAAGATGCTGAGTTCATCCCAGACACAAGCCCAGCTTGACCAAAGTTAGCTTGAACATCAGGGCATTCACTAATCTCTTATTTTACTCATTTGCCCCTTACTTTGCATAGAACACATTTTTCTCCCTTTTCCCCACAATACAATTTGTCTCTCTCTCTCTTTCTCTCTCTCAGTTGGCTTTTTAGTTAAAAACAAGAGAGATGAAGCTTGAAACCTAATTAAGGAAATGGCCCGTGTACAAAGAAAACAGCCAGGGATCATTATTCAAATAGCAGCCTCTCTTTTTATTTTTGAGGGAAAGCTAATGACTACTCTGCAGCCCAGTGGCCTCTATATCATATCGTGTACACATCCCGTTATTAGAGGATAATGCAAGCAATTGGAAAACACAGTGAGTGAAAGCATGCACAGATCGCTGTTCTCGCTTAAATGTTGTTTTGATGATTTAAAATAAAGACAAATGTTATCCTGGGAAATGCAGAACTCCCTGTGGCCAAACTCATTCATCTTATGTTAGTAAGATTCCCTTTCCAACAGACCTGGGTCTATGTGAAGGGGTCAAGGACAAGAAATGAGAAAACAACAAGCCCAACAGTACCTTCCTACGAAACCATCATCCCTGTAGGGGTGGCTGGAAGAGAGAAAAGGAAGAGGGGGAACAAGAAAGCAGAACTCCTCTGTAAAATGTCTACTTGGTTCTCCCCCATAGATTTCACTGAAATATGTTCACTCCTAACCATGCCAACTGCCACATCCAATTTACACCCATCTCTCTATCCCAATGCCTAGACATCTCCTCAACATCATTCCAGCCTTGTCACATGCAGTCCTTGCTCCATACAGTTGCTGGGATATGCACTCTTAAGTGCATGCCCTTCTGGGCTGGATGAAGGCAGACACAACCCACAGGAACCCATCCAGCCCTGGCAACCTCCCTTTTTCCAGCATTACACCCAGCATATCTTGTGCTCCAGCCACCCTGACCTCCTTTTTCTTCTGTCAAAGTCTAGTCATTCCTTGAACTTGGGGAGAGAGGTCCCACGGAGTTTCCTGCATCTGGACATCTCTCCAGGTCCTCACACTCCCCCATCACCTATCTGCTTCCTATAAATCAAGTCTATCCTCTTCCTTCACAAAGCCCCCCAGCCTGAATGAGAACACTTGGCCCCCATCAGGCACCCTTTGATCCCCAACTCTTCCCATAATAGCTCTCACCACCCTTCCAGGGTGTGTTAATTGCTTCTTCTCAGTAGGTGTGTCTCCTCTTAAGATGTGTCTCATTCTGTGTCTCATTCTCCTTCATAACTCATACAGCACGCCACCAGGCACAAAATGGGTTTATTTTTCTAAAGATTTGCCAAGTGAATAGATGAATGAGAAAGAATAGGCAGATGAACAAGAAAAAAAGAAAACCAAAAGTGGAAACAAGGAAATGATCTGGTGCAGCTCTCACTCAAAGTAGGAGAAAAAGCCATAGGCTCTCCTCAAATCCCTGACTTCTCGAAATCAAAGGAAGACTACTGAGGCCACCAGTCACTTGGTGATCTTCACACTCCACAGCAGACCTGCCGGGTCACGTGGTATATGCTTAACTTGGAAGAAATGACCAAACTCTTTTCCAAAGTGGGTGCATCACTTCACATTTCCACCAGTGATATATAGTCATTCAATTTGCTCTGCATCCTCATCAACAACTGGTATTGTCCGGGTCTGCATTTTGTTGCTGCTGTTGTTGTTGTTGCTTGCACTTAAAAAAATTTTTTTGGCATGGAGGGGGAAGTGTTAGCCAATCTCATAGGTGTAATATTTCACTGTAGTATTAACTTGAATTTCCCTAATGACTAATGATGTTAAGCACCTTTTCATATGCTTATTTGCCATTCATATATCTTCTTTAGTGAAATGTCTGTTCAAATCTTGCCCAATTGTATTGGATTATTTTCTTATTCTTGAGATTTGAAGGTTCTTTATATATTCTAGATACAAGTCCTCTGTTGTAGATATAGCAAGCATTTTCTTCCAGTCTATGATTCGTCTTTTCATTTTTTTAAGTGTCTTTCACATTTTGAATTAATTTCAACTTACTTTTTTTCTTGTGAATTATGATTTTGGTGTCATGACTAAGACCTTTGTACCTAATCCACAGTCACAGATTTCCTCCTCTGTTTTCTTCTAGAAGTTTTATGGTTTTACATTTTACATTTATGTCTATGATCCATTTTGATTTAATTTTTGTATAAGATGTGAAGGTCAGATTCACTTATTTCACATATGAATGTCTGATTGTTCTAGCCCCAACTGTGGCAAACTAATGTATTTAAAGTTGGGGGTGGGGAACATTAAAAAATTGCAATGTTAATATAATAGCATCAGCAACTCATTTTTTATTAGAAAATAGAAATAAAAAAACTTATAACTTACAATAGATTAAACACATTGGATAAAGTGAGAGAATCTTGGTCAAAACTTTGTCTTAAAAAACACAAGTTTCTTCTCACTCCTCTTGCTTAAGAGAGGACTTTATAGGATATTTTTAAATTGTGGTGAAACATACATGACATAAACCTTCCTATTTTGGTCATTTTTAAATGTGCCATCCAGTGACATTAAGCATGTTCATAGTGTTGTGCAACCACTACCACTATTCATTTCAAGAGCTTTTTCATCTTCCCAAACTGAAACTCTGTACCCATGATAAAATAATACTCCATTCTCCTCTTTACCCAGTACCTGGTCACCTTCCTTCTACTTCCTGTCTCTGTGAATCTGCCTATTCTAGGTACTTCACATAGATGAAATCATACTGTACTTATCCTCTATGTATTTCACTCTGTACAATGTGTTTAAGACTTATCCATGTTGTAGCATGTATCACAATTTCATTCTTTTTTAACGTTGCAAATTCCACTGTATATATTCCATTGTATGCATATACCACATTTTGTTTATCCATTCACCTGTTTATAGACATTTAGGCTGCTCCCAATTTTGGCTGTTGTAAATAATGGAGCTATGAACATTGTTGTGCCAGTATCTGTTTGAGTCTTTTCTTTCAATTCTTTTGAGTACATAGCATGGAGTGAAATTCCTGGATCATATGGTAACTCTGTGTTTAACTTTTTACAGAACTATCAATCTGTTTACCACAGCAGCTGTATCATTTTATATTCTCACCAACAATGTATGGGTGTTCTCATTTCTCCACATCCTCACCAACACTTACCTGACTTATTGGTTATAGTCATCCTAGTAAATGTGAAGTATTATCTCACTGTGGTCTTAATTTACATTCTTCTTGATGGCAAATGATTTCAAATATCTTTTCATGTGCTACAGGTCATTTGTATATCTTCTTTGGAGAAATGTTCATTTATATCCTTTTCCAATTTTAAATTGGGTTATTTATCTTCTTATTATGCAGTTGTAAGAGTTCTTTGTATATCCTAGATACAAGTCCTTTATCAGATATATGATTTGAAAATATTTTCTCTCATTCTGTGGGTTGCCTTTTACTTTCTTGATAGTGCTTTTTGGAGTATAAAAAGTTTCAATTTTGATGAAGTCCAATTTATCATTTTTTTATTTTGCTGCTATACTTTTGCTATTATGTCTAAGAATCCACTGCCAAATCCAAGGTCATGAAGATTTACATTTATGCTTTCTTCTAAGAGTTGTATAGTTTTAGCTCTTATGTTTAGGTCTTAGATCTAACATTTAGGTTTTTTTAGTTCGTTTTTGTGTATGGTGTGAAGCGGGGTCCAACTTCATTATTTTGCACATAGTCATTCAGTTGTCTCAGCATCATTTGTTGAAAAGACAATCCTCTTCCCCATTGAATGGTCTTGGCATGCTTTTTGGAAATCAATTGACTACATATGTGAAAGTTTATATTTGGGCTTTCCATTAAACTAATGCTTCCTTTAAACTGTATTTTTTGGTCAATAATTATTCTTCATTATTAATTATTTGCATGCTAGCTGCTCTTCTGGATTGTGCTACATTTCACAATGTTTAGCCCATTGTCCTGCATGTAACATGAACTTACTCAATAGTTAAATGAATAAATGTGAATGGTCCTTCCCTAGACATCATTTTGAATCTGTTCAGCATTCTTATTCCCCAGAGAAACTGATCTCCACCAAACATCCCCTGCTCCAGGGACAGATCACAGTTTGAGTTTTAGGAAATGTCAGAAGTCTACCTCTAAACCGTATCAAGTAGACAGCACACATGTGAATACAAGTTACAGAACCAACTGCTCCACCCAGATTCCATTCTGTGCTAGAGGAGAACGGCACATTTTTCCTAGCCCACAGTAATTAACGTTTACCTTTTCTTTTAAAAGATTGCAGACTCAGATAATTTAGTACCACAAAATGTCAATGGCAAAAATGACAGGAGGCTCTCATGAACTGTGATTGAAGTTTTCAGCAATAAGAATGGAAGTAAAAGAAACAGGCAAAAAGATGCTGTGTTTCAAGAAAAAGAAATTTTAAGGGTTATTTTTAAGGAACAAAATGCAATGTTTATATATGGACATGTCAATTTAATTGTCAGCCTGAGAAAAAAGGATATTAAACATTCCTGTAACTGATTTTTGAATTTGTGTGGTGATGACGGGAGCACCCGTTTTAATCTTTTTTCTTTATTAAACAAGTAAGCTATGCTCCTGGCAGGTAAAGTAGGAAATTGACATAAGCAAAATATAAATAAAGATCACTTGCAATTCACAAGCTAGTTATAAACAACAATTTGTACTTTGATATGCTGCTTGTCACAACACTCTCCGTCCTTCTGTGTATATAGGTACATATTTTATTTATATACTCCCTTATGACATACTTTTTCCACATTTCAAGAACATGAGTAATCTCAAATATATTAGATGCCATCACTGTTATTGCTTTATAGCATTCCAGGATATTGAAAGACTATTATTTATTTAACCAATCCCTTATTTCAGAACATCTTTTACTCTTATAAACAATGCTGCAATGAACATCCTACTCTGATTCTGATCTTAAGAAAATTACTGCAGCAGGCAATCTAATGATTGGTTCTGTTAAGAAGTGGTTCTATTAAGAAGTGCTGGTACTGAAGACGCTCTTCCAGCCAAGCTCATTTTTTATACTTTATTCTCATAATGAAGTTGTTCATCAAGACAGAGATGCTTACTGCTCAGACTATATTAGATATTATCCTTAAAATTAAAAGACATTTTAATAATTGTTTTTTTTTCCTCTAGTAGGTTATTTTGAAAAAATTCTAGATATACAAAAAAGTTGCAAAGAGAATAGAGGTCCCATATATCTTTCACTCAACTTCCACTAAAGTTAACATCATATGTTACTGTGGTAAATTTGTCAAAACTAAAAGATTAACATTGTTACAAAATTTAATAAAGGTTTTAACCATTGCAAAGTTTTTTTTAAAGTTTTCATACGTAAATACATACTCAGAGTACAGTTAAAAAAATCAGAGGTCTATTCCTCTGGGGATATATCTACATACAGAAACCCCTCTGTGTCAGAAGGTCAAGAACAACACTGTCATTATCAGCTTTTGCGTGTATAAAGGGAGTATGATTCACCAGCAATGTATCCCAACTGTGGATTACTCACACTCACTGCACTTGCTTTCTGATCACACTGATTAAATCATGCCCCCAGTTTGGTCACGGTGACTCAGCCTGTAATCTCAGCACTTTGGGAGGCTGAGGTGAGAGTACTGCTTGAGCCCGGGGGTTCAAGACCAGCCTGGGCAACTTGGAGAGACCTCACCTCTACAATAAACCACAAAAACTAGTCAGGCATGGTGGGGTGTGTCTGTAGTTCCACCTACTTGGAAGGCTGAGGTGGAAGGATCACCTGAGCCCAGCAAGTGAAGACTGCGGTGGCCATGAGCATGCCACTGCACTCTACCCTGGGCGACAAGAGTGAGACTCCAACTCAAAAAAAAAAAATCATGCCCCAAAACATCACACTACAATGAAAGCAGCTAAACAGAATAAGTCGCTAAAGCAATTTTTTCCCTTGCTGTTAACACTTCCTGAATAACTTTACCTGCTCTTATTATTAAGTATCTAAACCCAAGACATTGACCCATTAAGTATCTTTCTCTCATGTTTAATATTCTGATCAAAGAGCCCAGAGACCTAACTTTCACATTATACTCCATGACCAAAAACACTGTACAGTATCATGAGCTACCCGTAGAGAGAGGATCTTTAAAGTCCATCTTTCCTACACAGACAAAGACTTCCGACTCTAGAAAGGGGAAGAATTTTTACCTCAGAACAGTCAACAGGTGGTATCCCTTATAGGATCAAACCCAGAACCTGTGACAACTGGACTGGCGTCTTTTCTACTACACAACAATCCCTTCCCTATTAATTCTCCTTGGACAAGATAACTTCTCACTAAATTCTGCAATTTGTACCCTATAATTATAATCACATTTCAAAGTCCTGCTAGCTCAAAGCCCAAATCAATCTCTCTTTTTTTTTAAAGTAAAAATTACTTTAGTATCATGTAAATCCGCATTATTTAGCACAAAACTACTTCATCAAAAGGTAAATTTACCCTCAGGGATAAAAACCTATTTCTCATGTATATTGCGTCATTTGATAACGGACTTTACTCTAAAGCACAAACATTGCTAACTACTGAGATAAGGTTTGTGATTCAACTAATAATAACAGTATTTGATGTTTAAAAAAAAAAAAGCCAAAGCTGAAAGCTCATGCTTCTCTTAGAGGGCTAATTCCTAGAGAAAGTGATTTTTTTATTCTCTTACACTGCAACCTGTTTTCTTTTTCACAACACTTATCACAATTCATAATATATGCATATATTTATTTGTTTAATGTCTTCTCATTGCACTTCTCATTGCACTTCATTTTTTATGAAGGTAAAAAAATGACTACTGCACACCCAGAGCTCAGTACATGGACTGGTGACTTTAGAATCACAAGGACAGTGGCATCCCTCAATGTAGTCACTTCTTTTCTTAGATCACTCCAGATGTCTGGAAATGTACATGATATTAACAGGAAGACACCTAACTTTCTATTCCTCAACTCCACAAGCATGTATGGCCTCTCATGAGGGTGTTAGAGCCCACATAGTACTCCACTGTGTATGTACTCTATGTAGACACAGCTGTTCTTCACATCTACTGTTTGTTATTTAACTAATGGCTATTAATAAAGAAGAACAAATATATGGACTTCACAGCAACTTGGATGTATTTAGAGTCTATCATACTCAGTGATCTATCACAGAAACAAAGAACTGAGTACCACGTGTTCTTACTCATAAATGGACCCTGAACATTTACCATAATTCTATAAGAAAGATTGGCAGTAAAGGAATACTGCCAGGGTAGAGGTGGGGACACAACATCAATAAGGGTACCTGATCTCAAAACAGGCAAAGTGGGAACCAAAGAGAGGCTCAAACTTTACCTGTACAATGTCTACTTGTTACCTAATCCTGAATTGTACCCCACAACTTTAAAAAAAACAACGAATGGTTAGTATCCAGAGGGATTCTCATGTCAACTTTGTCTTATAAAGTTTGCATAATAGGCTTATATTTGTTCTATTCCAAAGCCTAACTCAATACCTGTGTTAGTTTATTACAAAACCAATAAATGTTCATTGAAAAAAATAGATATTCAAAATAGAAAATTCAGTGATAATTCCACCAATTTTCCAGTTCCATCCCCCCAAACAAAACCCCAATTTAATATTTTTTTCTCTGTGTTGAACATGTACTTTAACAAATTGGAATTGTACCATATATGCCATTTTATGAAGTGCTTTTTAGATAGTATATGACAAAAAGCTTTCTATGATAATAAATACTTTGTTGTCACCATGCTTTGTAGAGACCTAAGCAATAAACTCTTTCTTTTTAATGTTATAAATGTTAAGAAAGAGAGCAGTGACAAGTTTACTTTAACACATGTAAGGAAGCCCCTAATCCATGCTATTTGCTGAGCAGCATTAATTCATGTCAGGACAATGTGATAGAAAACCCCCGTCAAAGGATCAAACCCACTGGATTGAACATCCATTCTTAACTGCCAGAAAATGCTATTGATTCAGACTCAGCTTACCTCCTAATATTCTGCACTAATATAGGGCTTAGGGTCCTCATTTGTAGCTTTAACTCTGCACAACAAAATGTAATTCATTCATTCCCAGCAGGAATCTGCAAGGGAGGGAGGACATCAATAAAACATAACTGCACCAACTGGACATTCCATGAGTTCTCTATGGTTCTCTCACGTGACCTCAGTGGGCACACATCTGTTCATGCAGTTCTCGCTCAGCAGTTTAAAGAATGAAGAATTACCTCATTACAGAGCTGCTGTGTTGGAGTGCGCTCTGGGGTCTGCCTTCCCTCTTTCGGAGCCTGGCCGCCCCTCCCCCTCGAAGTCTACTGAGTCACCAGGAAAGTACACCACACCTTCCATAATCGTCTCCCACCTGCTCTGACACAGGTAGGTAACCCTGTATTTTTCAGCTACCTGGATGCACAATGGAAAAATAATAAGTCACAAAATGTGAGAAAATCTACATAAAATTACAGTGATGCCTTCTTGTTTCACAAATCAAGGCTTCAAACCAAGCTGGCAAGCGCAGGCACTGTTTCCAACACCATTCTGCTCTACATTGCTTTTTGCGTGATGGAGACTAGTGAATTATCTGCAGACACAGTTGACTTCCTGCAGTGCCTCAAGGTGCTACCCTCCTACTCTTGACCCCAGGTTTATTTAGGAGCCACAGCTTCATCCAGCACTCATTCACACCTGTATCCATTTAGTAAATACTGACCAACTGTGCCAGCCTCTAGGATAGATGCTGGAGACCGAGGAATGAGCAAGATAGCCACAGTCCTTGGACTCTGGGAGTCCACAGCCTCATAAAGGAAGAAAGCCAGAAAGCAGTGTGCTCAACACCATGATAGGAAAGTACAGGGTGTGTAGGCAATTTCTAGGAGTGGCTACATCCCAGACTTGACGGTTACAAAGCGCTTCCTGGAGGAAGGGATGCCTAAGCTGAGACCCAAAGGATGAATAACCGTTGGCTAGAAAGGTGAAGGTGAGAGGGAATGAATGATGCAGAGGACACAGCAATGCAAAGGGTAAAAGACAAGAGATTGAAGGGCACAAGAAGGAACGGAGTCTGGGGGTGGGTGTGTTGTTATGGCTGAGCTCAAGGGGGAAGCTGTGTGAGACCATCAGGCAGGATCCAGACTGTGGCTGATAAACAAGTCTAGACGTCCATGTCACCTCCTCTCCTAGGCCTACCCTAACTACACCCCCTTACTTTCCCTTTTAGTACAGTGTTCATATACTTCATAGCACCTCACACTTCTGTGCCCCCTACACTAGATTAAAACTTTAATGAACACAGGAATTTTTTGCTTCTGCTCAGTGCACATCAGCAACGAGCCTGGGTCTGAGATGCATAGGTGCTCAATAAATGTGTTAAATGACTAAACATCTTCATCAGTGTCACCTAGGCCTAGCTGTTATATTGAAGAAATCACCATTGAAATTCTCTATGGGTAGAGTCAGCCTTGGCTTGCCTCTACCACTGAAAACTCCGGGTAGAAAATGTAGATTAGGGAACCTCTACAAATGATGCTGCAAGCTGGACCAAGACCAACAACACCTCCTCAACCCAAGACCAACAAACCAGCACCTCAGATCATACCCTGATCATAGCCTACTGACCATGCAGGGGCTGAGGCGACTACTCAATGCATTAGCCCCCAAGCCAGGGCCCTCCATCCTCATTGTGAGGACAGAGACAGCTCCACATACAAGATTTTAGAACTCAAAAGAGTTTCAGTCAGTAGGACTCAACCAGAGTTGTGCTCAGATGCTCGTACCCACAGATGTAAGACTGCTAGCACTGGACAGAGCTCTCCAGTGGCAAAGACAGTGGGATAGAGAAGGAAAGTTCTTGAAAATCCACCCTCCTTGGGTCACAGGCAGACAAGGCCTCTAGGCGAAAGCTCCACTTGCAAAGTGCAGGCTAAGAGCAGCCTCAGTGTAGCCAAGGTCATCTGGGCAGGGCACAATACCAGAGAGAGAATCAGAGCTTGTCAGGATTCCAATATTTAATAAATCCTGTGTCCCTGGGGAAATCACTCAGCTCTACTTGGGCATGCATAACAGTCAGGCCATCTCATTTGGTCCACACTCCTGCACACACAGTGAAGGTCATCGCCACCCACCTGCCTGCAGCCGTGGGTGGCTGAGTGGTGCCATTGAGATCTCTTGTAATGTTTCAATTCTTTCAACTCATTAGTCAGAATCTGCGCCTCACCCTTGCTTGGACTTGTGCATTCCACTCGTGTAAATGGGAATTAAATGAGTCATCAAAGTGACACAGCCAATCTCTTCATCACTGGAGCCTCACAAAGGAGGGGCAAAGCTTTGGGGAATGAGGAAACAAGTCCATTTATAGCAGTGAATTAGATATCTTCGCAGGATCCGTGTACATTAAAGAATACTAATTTGATTCTTGTCAGCTCTGTAGCTGGGCTGTCAATACTAGCGGGTTTTTAAAAGGTGAGGAAAGGGCAGAAGTTTGTAAAAGTGGCAGCAGTCCAGTCCTGCAGGGCAGCGTACAGATACCTCCCTGGCCCAGGCCTGGAGGATGGGATGGTGCACTGAGTCTTTGTTTTTCTGTGCTACCTCTATGCCATGGACCAGAGCTCAGATAATGCACCATCTGAAAAAGAACCAGGCCCCAAATTTGAAAATGAGTTGTACACCAACAGGCAGCAGGCCAGAGCAGGCCCTCAGCAGGCCGCAGCTCATCAAGCCCAGTCTACATAAATAATCCCAGTGCACAGTCATCGGTGGGCAATCCAGTCAAGAAAAGTCACCTCTGCATCTAGCTCTAGCCTAGCGACACACATAAAGACACAACAGTTGGGTAGCCAGAAAAAAATTTGAGCCTTGACCTTAATCTGAGAGAAATACACCAAAGACAACTTCTTTAACAGCCTCTTTCCTCATGGCTCTCATTCTCACACACCTGCCTGGCAGCTTTGCTTCTACCTCTCATCCCCTCCCCAGTCTGTCCCTTCCCTACCTCAAAACAGAACACCTGCCATGCAATCAGCAGGGACTCTCTTGCAGCTCTCCCTTTCTTAATTTTCTTATCAAACACTCTTCCTTTTCTCTCAGGTCACTCTCAGCTTTCCAGTGTGAACCCTGCTGACTGTTCATTCCTCAACACAGGGGTGGTGGGAGGGGGAGCATTCAGGAATTGGTGGAGGGGACATGAGCATGGGGCAGCCAAGTCAACCCATTCCTGCAGGGAAGGATTCTTAGCCAGGGATTCCGGATGTCTGAGAAAGAATCTGATCTTAACTTTCACTGAATTTAGTAGTCCCTTGAATTTCAGAGGTAAACAAATAAAAGTTGTATTAGAAGAACCTGCAAGTTTATCCCCAATAGAAATCAGATATTTCCCTACCACATTTTAGTGGTTGTCAGTATCTCAGAATAGCATTCACTTTCATCACTATTTTGAAATTAAGCCTGCTGTAGATCTTGCTATTTAAGATTTTACTAAAGAAGCACATATGTTACTATATCACAAATTTGCAGGTTTTTTTATATTTTGATCACTGTATTTCATTATAATTGGGTTTCCTTATAATTTTATGCATTTTTTCCCTAAGGAGAAGTCTTTAGTTTTAGACTGTCAAAGTGGTTGATGGCATAAAAAGAGGTTAAGAAGCCCTGGCCTGGGGGATGGGTACATTCCCTGAGACCCAGAGGCCTGAGATGACCTACCCAGCAAAAGCACAGAGATGGGTGAGGGTAGAGGCTGGTAAGAAAAGAGCACGTGCCAGGAAAGCCCACAGAGGGCACAGCAAGGTGGGTTTCTGAGCAAGGTGCAAGGCATATTATCTGATTACATGTCAGAGAATAGAAATGTAAACATGAGTCAGGCAGGGATCTGCCCAAGGGGCCACACAGTCCAGTGTGGGTTCATAAGTAAGCTTGTCTGTGGTAGGCAGCCTCTAGTGTGGTCCCCAATAGTCTCTGCCTCCTAGTATTTATGCTTTTTATAATCCCCTTCCCACAAGCATGAGCTAGACCTGGTGACTTCTTTCTAATGAACAGAATATGACAAGAGTGAAGCAATTTCACTTCCACAATTAGATCGCAAAAAGGCTCTGCCCCTTCTCTCTTGTTCTCTCACTTGCTTACTCTGCCTGGAAGTCAGCTGCCATGCTGTGAACTTCTCTGTGGAGAGGCCCACATGGCAAAGACCTGAGGGAGTGAGCAAGTAACAGAGTCCTCAGACCAACAACCACATGAGTGAGCATGGAAGAAAGTCCTCCCTACTTGAGCCCTCAGATGACACTGCAGCCCAGCTTACACTTTGAGTGCAGACTGTAAAAGATCTTGGACAGAGGGCTGTGCTCAGACTCCTGGCCCCAGAAACTGTGCAATAATAAATGTTTATTGTTTTAAGCCATTATATTTTGGGGGTAATTTGTGATACAACAATATACAACTAATACAATGACCCAGAACACACACATTTGGGACCAGGAACACCAACATTCTAGAGGTGATAAGAAAGACACCATCTCTTTAGGCTGAGAGTAATTGTACAGTAAGGTGTCTGAGGAGACTTGTACTCTAAGTAGGCCTCAAGGGTGTCACATCAGAGTTGCAAAAAAAAAAAAAGTAGAAGAAAAGAATCCATATGAAAATGAATCTAAATGATTACAGCCACTTGACAGAGTTATGAGGTTTTGCTTTCTACCTTATATATTTCTGTTTCCTACAATTTCTATATAGATAGAAATTCTATAAATATTGAAATATATATTTGTATATTTTTCCAGATTTTCTACTGTTTGTACGTACTGCTTTTATACAAGATTTTTTTGTAAGAATGGGGTGGATTTTAGACTTAGAATCATAAGACAAGGTTATTTCCAGTAGACTAATACAAACAAAGACAAAAGATAATATAGTAAAAGAGACTTACTGTGGTTGTAAGATTAATGATAACCACAAGGCCCACTCAAACACCTTGCAGGGCCTCCACTATGTGCTACTTAGCAGTATGATGCAGCCTGGCCTGGGGATTACCAGGTCTCTATGACAACTGGACCTAAAAACCTTGGCTGCCCTAGAGACAAGGCCACCTGGCACAAATGAAACTTTCACAAACCTTAAACCAAAGCTTACCCTTATAAGAGTAGCTTAAACTCCCCTTATGAAAGAAACCACCTGGTTACTGGTCTGGACTGAATACAGGTATTTTTTAAAAAGGGAAGAATCCCTCAAACTCTGAGAACGGTCTCCAGATGAAGACACTCTCGGTCAGGTGGTCAGGAGACCCCTGACTGTATCTGGCCCAGGTCATCGGCCTGCTCCTGCTGTCCATTTGTGAGAGCACTGCCAGAATAACCTGCCTGAGCATCAGAACATCAGACAGTGGCTAAGACTCATCTTTGATGCAAAGCAGACCAAAGGGGAAAAGTCACCCTGGGGAAGCTGGTTAACTAAGACCACCCCAGAGCCCTGAACATGACACAGAGGAACACAGAAGGAATCATAATGTTTACTCTATCTAGATAATCGGTGGGTTAAAGAAATCAGTGGGAAATAAAGCCGGAAGTTAGAATGGGATCAGAGAATTGGAGGCGCATGTAAGAGAAAGACAGAGAGAAGAGAGGGAGAGAACATCTCTTTTTCAACTTCTAAACAGTTGAGAAAGGAAGAAGGGCTGGCAGCCAAGAGTAATGAGACAAATCCAAACCCCTCTTTCCAGCCAATAAGCACAGCTGGATGAGGGGAAAGAACAAACCCAAGACTTTCATAAATTCCACAACAAGTTTCCTCACCAAATGATATTCTTGTGTTGGACATGTGGAACCACAAAAATCTGTTTTCCCTTCTCCAGTGACATGTTTAACACAAGCAAAACAGTACAAGAGACGAAGATACAGATGAAGCTGAATGATATTTAATCTATGCACCAGGAAGAGCAGTTGGCTGTATTCATGGCCCACGGCGGGATCCAGAACAAGGCTGCGCAAGGTGTGGCTTTTAACTTCCTCAAGCACATGGCTCAAGGAATGAGCAAAGCCTGGGAGGAATGGCGTCAGAGGTGGCCAAAGCTGCTCAGTTCTACCCACCCTGCCCACCAGGGCTCACCAGTGCCCCTGTGTCTGGAGACAGTCTATTCAGACCAGAAATGCTGGACAGTTCTCAGAAGACATCAAGGAGCCAGGCACAGGCTTGTTCCAGACAGGAGTCTGAGGGAAGGAGCCCTAAGTCCTCACGCCCCCACTCCAAGGCCAAGTCTGGAGACAGATTTGGTTCCTTGCTTATTCAGATTGTTCCTTGTAGCTGTTGCAGTTATTGAGCAAGGGGAGGGGAACAAAAGAACCCCATGACAGGTTTAAGGAACCTGAAAACAGGAGTCACCTGTACCTTCTGTTCCCTAAGCAGTGTAGGAAGCTGGTAGGATCTCACAGTCCTCCCACAACCAGCACATTAGATATATGCATGTGATACAGGTGGGTTAAAGAGCCACAGACAGCCCCGTGGCTTCCGCAAGCCCAGAGAGGAATGGCAAGAACAGAAAGCTTCCCTCACTGGCTGCAAGAAGCTTGAGCAATGCACACAGAGCTGGCAAACTCACTCAAGCCTCACAAACAGGTTAAGCCAAATGAAGAAGAAAATGTAGAAGTGACTCAAAACCAATCTACAACTGTGGCAGTGACTGGTAATGCTCACCCAACATCCAAGCACCACTCCCCACACACAGTTTCCAACGTTCTTGTGGATGGGTCAGCTGTGTATCCAGCTCTGGCCCTCAGATATAGGAAGGTGTGTGTCTCATTCAGACGCAGCACTTTAGAGCCACTAAAGGACCTTCCAGTTTTCTCTTCCCTCCCTGGGTGACTGACTATAAGCTTCATGCTAAGCCAAGATGGAAACAGCTAGCTTCTTGATCACTATCTGGATGAAAGACGCCTTGGGGAGTTGCCCAACCCATGGAGGACTCTGCCTAAGCAAGTAAGTAACTAATGTGCAGGCTACTGGGCTTTTGGAGTAAACTTGTCCCCTAATACAACCCAGTTTCTCCTGAATAAAATCAAAGACAACTGGGAGCAGGGATGTCTCCACAGATGCTATCACAGACAGGTGACAGCAGAGCACCAAGGACTCACCATGTCCTGGCTCTACGTGGATCCTTAGAACTGGATATAACCCCAGGGAGAGTTGGAAAGAGCAGCATGAGTTGAATAGGATTTTGTTTCAACAACTTGGCAGAACAGGGGCTCAAACTAGAAATTAAATTCAATTAGAGGGAAAAGAAAGTGACTTTTCCTGAACACCTCAATTTGTGGCTTGAAAACTGAACCCACACCCCAGATGTATGTATGACAAGAAAAACAAAGGCCAACTGGCTCTTCTATGGCTGTCTGCAATTTAGCCAAAGGAGGCGATAATTTCTCATTTCAGAGAATCATAACATTTCAGGAAGAAATGAGACCTCCAAGTGCCGGGATGACACACAGGTTTCATCTCCACAGTGCCAGCTCCAGTAAATTGGTGGTGACTTCCTAGAGGGCCATGTCAAAAGGATTCTAGGACTGCATCCAGGCTCAGTGGGGAAGAGGATGGTTGGTTAGCAAGGTCTGCTGGGGGAAAGATAGAATGAGTGCAAGTGAACAAGAAGACAAACAAACAAACTGACCCCAAGAACCCAGCTGTTTCATGTTACAGGTGGTGAAATCAAGGCCCATAAAACATGCCCATTGCTCTCTAGACATGTGGTCCCAAAATCAGGTCTTGAACTCTCATCTCTCAATTCCAGTTCACTGTCATTCTGTTACCACCAGCTGTCACTTAGAAATAATTACTTCTAAAAATGCAAATGAGATGCAGCCCTCCTGCCTCTTTCCAATGTATCTTGGTAACTTACTGTTCCTGATTTTATATAAAAATAATACATAAAACTAATCTTTTAAAAACAGAACTTTCTCCAACTGGTGTCAAAAAAAAAATTGGAGAGCTCTGAAGCTTGAGAGGGACTCACACTCTTGCGGGCTTTGGAGATGGATGGGGGCTATGTCAGAAGTAATGAGGGCAGCCTGAAGGAGGTGAGAGATGCTCTCAACTGGAAGCCACCAAAGAAATAGAAACCTCAGAGGAACAGCTGCAAGGAACTAAGATCAGCCAACAACCTGAATGAGCAAGGAAGATTATTCTCCCCCAGAGCCTCCAGATAAGAGCTAACCTAGCTGACACATTGATTTCAGCCTTGTAAAACAGTGAGCATAGAACTTAGTAAAGTCTGCCAAGACTTCAAGCTCAAGCATCACAAGATCCGAATCTGATGCTGCCCGTATGTGACTTTGCCCATTCTCAAACTCAGACTAGCTGCTGCAGGTTCTGGTATAACAAGCCAAGGAAGGCATTTGTCTATTGCCCAGGACCAAAATCTACTAAATGTTACTACTATAATTCTTATGAAACAATGGCAACACAACAGATACCCTGTGCTGAGGTCTTTTCTCATGTGTCAGATACTTTCCTAATATTTATGTAATTTTAAGTCTTTCTTCAATCAAATTCAGGAAACAAAACAAAAAAACAGGCCTTCAAGAATAGGTGTTTTGAAGATATTAAAACTAGAAATTGGAAGCAGAAAATCCCAAGAATTCAATGTGTTTTGTTTAACAAGACAGTTAAATTGAACTTGTTTGATTACACTTAAAAGTTGATTGTAGTTATTGGGTCCTAAGATTACAGTTTCTTTTGCTTTAAGTAAACTTTAATTTTCAAGAAAAAATAAAAATAAAAGCTATCTCCATCCCTAACACTGTCCCATGAAGCTGCCTAAAATAATTCATCCATCTCCTTTCCTACCAGTGTAACTCCCATTCATCTCTGGGCACCTGGTCCAGACAGACAGCACCTCCTTCCCCATATCTTTCCTGGTCACTGTTTGCATCCTCAGACCCAGGGTCAGCCAGGCTCATACACTCCTTGCTGGGTTTTCTTTCTGTGCTTGACACAGTGACAGTGGCTGGTACTCCTGCCATAACACCTTACCAATTATGTGTGGACACATCTACTTTGCTTCCAGAACATGCAGTCTCAAGGGTGGGGTCCACAAAGATTAGTCTTGCGTCCACAGCTCTTAGTACATAGTAGGTGCTCTTGTCTGTATCTTACTCTTCATCAAAACATGAAAGACAGGCATGCAACAAAGGGATGGAAGCAAGAGAAAACTCACATATGAACAAAAGAAATGATGAAAAGGTGGCAAGAGATGGAGAAACGGTAAATCATATCAAAGAGGGGCCCCCACACACAGACCAACAATATTTCCTCCTCTCTGACCTCTACAAAATTCCAAGAAGGAATGGTGGACCTGAAACACAAAAGGCTTCACTCATGGTATTCAAGTCCTGCACCGATCACTCACACCCAGGCTCCAAACTATGGTTTGGCCGCTCAAATTACTGCTGTTTGCCCTGCTGAGTGAAGTAGGGACTCAATCAACCCAAAAAGTAAAGAACCAAACCAAGCCTCAGGAATTCTTCTCTCCACATCAGGTCCTCCTCGTCCAAAAATAATAAAGAGAGTGGTCTAAAACCCTCTCCATCTACTGGTTTCTCTTCTGAAGCCACGTACTTCTAGAAGATTCCTATGCCATTAAGGTTTCAGAACCACTGCCTTCAAGGTTACAGTTCCTGAGTGCTTTGCTTCTACATCCTATTACCTAATGGTTAGAACACAAAGAGAGCCTGAGCTCAAGTTCCAGCTTTGCCACTCACTAGCTGGGTAATCTTGAACAGGTCCTTTTCCCTCTCTATTCCTCAGTTATCTCATCTCTAAAATGGTGGCAATAATTATCCCTTATTCATAGGGTCTTAGGAGGGGCAAAGTAAGATTGGACTCATACCTCAGAGCAGTAGCCAGCAGGTGGTAACAGCTCAGCAGTGGCAACTACTGACCATGACGTCAGTAGGGTTTTCCAGCTCTGCTGGACCCCGGAATGCTCATTACAGGAAGACTGTGCCACCCAGAACAGACAAACAGTTCTTTCACATGGGTAGCACCTTCTTTCCTATTAAAAATGTGTCATCAACAAGAGTACCTACATAATGAACATCGTATACCTAACCCTGAATTGTACCCCACATCTTTAAAAGAAAAAAATTAAAAGAAAAAAATGTGCCGTATGATCTTTTTCTTTAAACCTCTTTCTCAGATTTTCATGCCACAGCTCAGAATATATTAATATCTCCATTTGCCAAAGCTGCTCTGATTCTGAATATGAATTCTGAATATGAACACATACCAACTCTAGGTTTCAGACCATTAGCTTCTTTCCTTTTCCTTCTTTAATTTTTTTTATCATTTCTTACTCAGAGCAACCAAAGAGACATATTTTAAACATTATAAAAATACCCCCAAAACATCACTTGCTCCCAGGCTGATATCTTTTTGTGCCATTAACTTAGGCCCAAAAATCGTTACATGGATGAATTACAAACCCTTGAAAATCATAAATGTTTAGGATGAAAAAAACAACTCAGAGCAGTGGGTTCTGGAATAATCACTTAGAATATCCTGTCCTATTGCCACAAAACATTACAGGTACCTCATCTTCATTTAGAATATATTGGCTAAGTTTTCATTCACATATAGCACAAGAAAAACTTCAAACAGCCAGGGGATGGGTGTTCTTTTACCTTAATACCAGCCTTCAGTATAAAAACTATCAAATGAATTCAGACACACAACCAATACTGGGGTCCTGAAAAACAGTGGCTAAAGTCCATCTGGTTCAGAAAGAAAATCTTGAATTCTCTCAAGAAGATGAATCACTGGGTGTCTATTATATGCTAACCATGTTCTAAAACTTGACAAGCTCTCACCTCAGGGACTGGAAGAGAGAAGATACCCTGCATCTCCAATGGAGAACTTATGAACCCTCTAAAACCAAGTCTTTAAATTGGAATAGGAACACAGAACAGGAAGTTCTGGTTGGTCATAGCCTCCTTTGCAACCTCAGCAAGACATTGCCATGTACAAAGGGCTATTTAAGGAGGTTGAATCTGCATTCCATACCTAAAATATCACTTTGCACGATAATCTGTAAACCGTAAGAGGTGAAAACACACTGAGTATGAGTGAGTATGCAAAGGCAGTGTCTCCCAAACTTCTATTTACATCCCACCATAACACTTGGAAATGTCTGAGCACCACCTGCAATACTTGCTTTATAATAAACACACATTTTCCTCTCACTGCCTACTTTAGCCTCATCCTTTTGCCCCAATGACAACGACATCATTGTTGTACTAGTTGTAGTCCTTTGCTCCCCATATTTCACATTTAAAAAATATACAAACGAATGAAATGCAATGCGTCTCTGGGCCATGCTCAGAGCACACCTAAGGTAAAGTCTGTGAAGGACAGAGCAGGGTTGCTAAAAAAGCTGCCAGCCTGCTTTGCCTGCTTTTATTCACATGTTCCCAAGCTTCTGCAGATTGGGTCACTGAGTGCCAAGGACCACCAGAGTGATGGAGGAGTAAGCCAGACTCAGACCCATGGTACTTGAGAGCTGGCTTCTGCTTGGCCGAGATGGACATCAGTAGCCCCCTGTTAGCACCTGGCCCTTTTGCCCACGTGGTCTTTCCCAAATTAGAATCTAGGGTCAGAAAGGGCTATCGCCACTCTCTCTGACCCTAAATTCTGACTCATAAGCATGGGCTAGGTTGCAGTGTGCTCTCGTATTCATCCAGGCACCCACTCACTCGTTAGCAAACATCATGGATACATGAAAGGCCTTAGTGGGAAAATGGATACACTAATGCAAACCAAATTGGGGTTTGTGTTCCTGAGGAGACCAGTGCAACAAAAGAGCCTTCTGCTCTCCCTAACTATAATCCAATACCTTTGGCCAACCTCATTCTCTTCGCAGGGGGCAGAGTTCACTTTAGGCAACATTAAACTCCAAAATCCAAAACATATGAATTCAAGAAATCGGTGCTCTTGAAAGAGTTCAGACAATTCCTTGATGCCCCATCTCATTTCTCTTAAACTTATTTTCCATTTCAGTTATCTGGATAAGTAGCCAGAAAAATATAAGTAAATTTATTATTGACAGCAACTAGCACATTACTCAGTTACAGTTACACAAATAATACTGAGATCTCGTGTTCCAATGCTGCTTGTGTCAGTTTCATCCACCACTGAGATGGCTAAAAGACTTTTCACTTCTACAAGGCTAAGGCCAAACCAGGCCATTTTCTGGGTTTGGCAGCAACCAAAAATTTCCAAGTCACTGATGTAAGTCCCAATTCCCTAGACCCAAGAATTTTTTCCATTGCTTTTAAATATGATTATATAAATTAAAAAAATTGGCCCATATTTTTCTAATTCTTGTGTCCTTCATTCATCAAATGCTTTCTCTGAGGCTATTTGATATCCAAGAAGGCCTTTTAGCATTTTATAAGTCTTAAAATTTTCCTCCCTCTTTGAACTGGTAAGCTGTCTTCTTTTGCTAACAGCACACAAAACTTGAACCTCAAAAGGCTTTAGGTCAGTCTGAAATTTAAAACTTCTCGAAGTACAAGTGGATTCAAAACCAAGAGAAAAAATATGCTTTTTCTCTCTTAAATATATTTTTTCCATTTTTTTCTTCAGATGCATAACAAAATAAGAAAGACATTATTTAAAAGGACAATGCATCTCTTAAAATATTGTCTTTATGCAATGAAAGAAAAGTTGGCAGTTTCTGGTTCAACTGACTAAAAGGTAAAAGGCCATAATTTAACTTACCCATGTGTTCCCTAAATAAATAAAAAGAGTCATGCATTTCTCATAACAGCTGTTATAAAGCCACCAGTCACACTGAGCCCATTACAAACTAAAGCACTGGATACGAACTCTAGTCAACATCACTTCCAGGCTTCCCTTCCACTTTGCTGTTGATAGCTAGGGAAAAAAAAGAAAAAAAAAGAAAGAAAGAAGAAGCAGACATTAAACATTTCTCAGCCCTAAGCTGAAAGAATATTCTAGGTCCAAATGAAGAGAAAAGATGAGCACATTCCCTTGATCTGAGCCTTCAGGATACTAATGCAGCTTAGAGTTCAAAGCCAAATGACTTGAACTTCCCTCTGTCCTTAACCAGTCTCCTGATTTTCAAAGAAAAAAAAAATCACAGACGCTGTGATTATCTTTCATCTTTACACAAGACACATTAAATGTAAAAGAACCTTTCCATTACTTCATTTTCAACAAAAGAGCAGAAAAATCAGCCCACTGAAGTGATACAAGGACAGGAAGCAAGAGCAGTTTCCTGAAATGCTGGGTTGCAATCTTTGTAATCAGCCGAGGACACCGCCCACCACATCTGGGTGGGCACCAGAACCGATTATGCTAATTATGATTGGGCTGGATGAATAGCAAATCTGCCATATTGTGGCTGGGCAGGGAGTGGGGATAAAACACTGGCATTCAGGACAGGCTGCTGGATCGCCTTCTCCTGCCTATAGAGACATAACATAGAAGGCAGCATTGTCACTACAGAAGAGAATATTTTCCTCTAACTAAGCCAATGAACCCAAATTAATAGTGCAGTTTGACAAATGCCATCTAAAATGCAAGAAAACGAAATGAAAGAAAACAGAGGCCGAAGACCATATAACACCAGAGGGGATAAGACTCCCACTCTACCAGATACAGGCATCATATGTATATGCTTACATAGACAGTCACTTAGCATCATCCTCATTCATTGAGCCTCTTGAGGCAATGCTGTTGGAGGCAAGCAAAGAACCTGGTGCACCAAGACGCTCATCAGGTGTTTGCTGAATCAATAAACAGACAAACCCACAAACCAGCCCACTCGGCCCATCAGTGAGTCAGGTACTCTCCTGTCACATGCTGCTTTGTAAGTAGCATTTAGCACCTAAAGTTTCAGAAAACTTAGGTGCTAAGAAAACCAACAAATCCTGGGCACTGGCCTTGTACCAGGCTTCAAATCTTGGCATCACTTCTGCATTACGTAACCTTGGGCAAATTACCTTATCGCTCCTGCCTCAGACTCCCTCCCCTGTAAAATGGTGACAGAAATAGCATTTACTACACTGAGATGCTCTCATGATATAATACATGTGAGAAACTTAGGACAGTGCCTGGCAAAATTAAGCACTCAATGCATGTAAACTATTCTATCTCTTATTTTTACTATTCTTAATCAGGAGACAGTCACCACTGTACAAGCTTCCAAATAAGATTGTGAATAAGCACAACTTTCAGTAACTAAAATTTGTAACCAACTACCTTTATAGATATTAACATGAACTAATATGAAAATTTACTATGGAATAAAATAAGCAAAATGCATAATAACATGCATAGCATTGTTGCATTTATATGAGAACAATAATAGAAGCTTTCTATGGATATACACATACAACACACACGTGAAAGTATAACAAAACTTCTCTGCAAAGTCATAATGTAAATCTGTCATAGTGGTTACCTATGGGGAGGGTCAAAACAGCTCAAACTGTATCTATAATGTCCTAATTATAAGCAAGTGGATTTCTGAATTATTTACTCAAATTATGATTACAAATTTAAAACAAACTTTTAAAATGCATACAAAAATAAAAACAAAAAAAGAAAAGTCATCTCCACTCCCAGCACTGGGAGGGAGCTTGCCATGCAGCTGCTGGAAGGAGGAAGCTGTAATTACTTGGGTAATGGCTTCTTCTTGGCTGGACCACAGATTCTGCCTGGCAAGGAACCACCTGCCTCTTCACTACTCCTGTGTCCCCATCTCCAATCATAGTGCTAGTCACACAGTGGGCACTCAAAAAACATCTGTAGAGTGAATAAATTTAAGAAAAAAATTCCAAAATCCTTTAAGCAATGTGCAAAGGTCTTTCATTTTTCAGTATCTCTTTTGAAAGCCTGAGCACATTTAATTATTTAACTTTCAAACTATGAGGAAAGACTCCTGATCAGTCTGAGCTTTAACCAGTGTGTTTAAATTATAGATATTTGCAACACAGAGGAATAAATGCCCCCCCCCCACCTTGACTGTGAGCTTTCCTATCATGCGTCCATCATGGACGGAAATGTTTTCTTTCACCTTTCCATTTTTCCCACTTCAGGGAATTCTCTCTGCCTAAATGAGGCTTCTTTTACTGTGACTCCCTCATTTCACATTATGACCTAGGAGACACAATAAATAGCTTTCCTTGCCCAGTCCCACCACAGTGTGAGATTGTGATGTGATATGATATGCAGACATGGTCTACTAAGTCCTGCAGCTGGAGCAAACACGTCAGCAAAATCTACCCATCGTTGCTATAGATTTATGTCGGTCTAGCAATTACGCAGCCTGTCACGGGTTCTGGGAATACGCTAAAGTGAAATATAGAATTCCTCAGAGGGCCGCAGCAGAAAATCGAAACTCCTACTCCCTCCCTCAAACTGCTATCATGGCCCCCATGTGGGGCTACAAAGAGCCTCCTCTCCTAACTTGATTGGCTTATTGGGATAGGTCATGGGCAAACACCATGAAGGATCTGTGCAATTCCAACAGGGACAGTATGGGGACCAGATACCCCACATTTTCCAGGGTTATCCTGATTTCAAACATTCTAGTATGTTGCCCTTCAAAGTACAATTGTATATTTTGGCTCATATCCCTGAATTTCCCCCTCCATAAACTTAGGGTGGTCTGGGGTAGGTTCTAAGACTTAGTATCCCTGAACATGCAAGACCTTAGATCTTTCTGAACTTGAACTACCTGTGCTAAAGGTGAGAAAGACTTGCATCTCTTTTGAACCCTATAAAAGCACATGTGAACAAGTAATTTTAATGTTCTTCTAGCCATTTGTTCAGACAGGGAGACTCTTTGATTGCAAAATCCTGTGTCTAGACCAGGCAGAATAAGGGGTTCAGCCTTCATGATTATCCCCAAGATACTGAGCACTAACTATGCGCCAAGCACTAGGCCAAACTGGGAGTGTTCAGCAATGAATAGAGCAGTCCCAGGACCAAGATTAAGGTTCTGGCAAAGGAGGATGATATTAAATACATAACTACAAATTCAGTTAATCCCCATAGTAACCAGGTCCAGGAAGGAAGCTGGGTGCTGGAAAATAAAACTGGACTTCAGATGTGCAGAGGTGGTGGGCTTGAGCATTGTTGATTCCTAAAGTTGATATAAGGATTAAATGATCAGTATGAACATCCCATTCCACCTCCCCCTCTGTAACAGAGAAGCTGAAGCAAGATGCTAACATAAATTGCCTAAATTACTTGAATAAATTCACTGCTCAGAGGAATAGGTGGGATACCTAGCATTTATTAATACTAGAAATACAATTTAGTATGTGCCAGGACATAGGTGCCAAAGATACAACTAGGAATAAGGCAGACTATGCCCTCATTTTCATGGTGTTTATATTCTAGTGGGGCTAGAGAGAGCACAAGCAGGAAATAAATTCAGACAAAGCTATTATGGAGAAAATGAGGCAGGGTCGCATGATATAGAATTACTGGGCAAAGGACTTTAGGTTGTCTGGTGGGTGCAGGCTCCTCTAAGGACATGGCGTCTAAGCTGAGACCCGTGTGATAAGCCAGGTACGCAAAGAAGTAGGGAAAGAAAATTTAAGGCAGAAGGACTGTAAGAGTCAAGGTCCTAAGCAGAAAGGTGTTGGTGTGTTTAAGGGAAAAAAAGAAGACCAGCATTGCTGTAGCCTTGTTGAGCACTGGGGAAAATGGTAGGAGACATAGAAGATAAGGAGACAGATATGGTTTAAAAGTGTCCCCCAGATTTCAAGTGCTGGAAACTGAATCCCCAAATTCATATGTTGTATTTGGAGGTGGGGCCTTTGGGAGGTAATTGGGATTAGATAAGGTCATCAGGATGGGTCCCCCACAATGGGACCAGTAGCTTTATAAGAACAGGAAGAGAGAACTGAACTGACATGTTTCTTCTCTCTTGCCATGTGATGCCTTCCACCATATTATAACACAGCAAGAAGGTCCTCACCAGATCCAGTTTCTCAACCTTGGATTTTCTTGACTCTAAAACTATAAGAAGTAAATTTCTTTATAATGCACACAGTCCCAGGTATTCTGTTTACAGCAACAGAAAACAGACTAAGACAGAGACACATCTTGGAGATCTTGTGTCGGAATTTGAGGCACTCAATTCTAGGGGTCTGGTGCCCTGCCCAGAGGTAAAAAGAGATCAGTAGAAGAGGTTTCAGAGTGACATTTCTGCACAATACAATAAATACAGATTCCATTTAGAAAGCAGATAAATTTGTCACGTCCTGTTCCATTTAATGAATGGCTCGAGTAGCTAAGTAAATAGCTGACTCCATGTCTACAAACATCAAACATTACTGAGTTCAATTCTTAGAAGTTAGCGCTAAACCTTTGCTAAACCCTTGGATTCCCAAGAAGGAGAAGAGGCATATTTATTCAAGACTTTTCTGCCCATATATTACTGAATCTTGGCAGAGCAGCTGGTCCATAAACATGCCTGAAAATTCCTGAGCATCGCAAAAGCCAAGTGACTAGAATGCAGTGCTTTGCTTCAGCAGTTGCAAATTTTGACTCTCTTCTCAGAAGGCCCTATCGTGCAGCTACATAAATGTATTGGCAGACTTCTGTTTTAACTAAATGCACTTTTAATTATGTATGTTTCCTTCACAGAAAGCCTTTATGATATATATTTATGATGCCATCATCACAAAAGCTACTTAAGGGGATCTTCCAATCATAAATGTGCTTCCAGAGACGATGGCACGGAACTCACTAGTCCGAAGAACAAGTGGCTGGGTTTCAGTCAGCAGGTTCCTCCTGGAAGAGCTCTTGCCAACCCCACTGTACCATAAACACATTTCTATCTGGCTCTCCATACAGCAGAAAGGAAATTTCACCAATGTGGTCTAATTAAGTGAAAGCATATTTTAAAAGGGTTTTTTCTATTAAATATTTATACTTGTTTAAACAAGGCAACCTAAAGAATTAAGAACTCACAACTGTGGATCAGAGCTATACCTGTTGTGTTTTTTTTTTCTTTTGATCATAACTCTCAGCTCTGCTTGACTTCCTTCCCTCAGCAGGCCATCCCTGTAGCCAGTTAGGTCCATATCACCATGCCAGACTCTCATGCTATCAGTTTAGCCACCCTGGTGGAAAGAACATCTTTCTCTCTAGCTCCTGGAGAGAAGTCCAGAAAAGGTTCTGATTGACTGAGCCTGAGCCACAAGCCCATTTTTAAGCCAACTCTGTGTCCAGGAGGATGTGAAACTTTGATGGGCCAAGCCTAGTCTCCTGTCTATATTGTGGCTGGAGCTTATGGGACTCCAGCATCAAGCAGAAGGGGAAGATCCCCAAAGAAACCAGAATATGGGAGGTGGGAAAGTATAATGACCAAGTTAATGCTTTTGCTACCTTAGTCCACCATGGATGAGGTGTGCTAATGAGGTTACATATGCAATGAGTAATGTGAAATCCTTCTCCCTAGTCAGCACTGTCTGGGGTGTTATAATTCTCTGAGTTTTGCTATCATAGGTTATTTATTATTAATCACTCCTGATCCCTCCAGGTGTTATGAAAGTGTTCAATCAATACTTTCAAACACTTACATGACCGAGCAGAAATAGAACCTCACCTCTAAAACCATTCCTAACATTCTCAGTTAGGTATTTTACGTTGACTTTTTCTCCTGCATTGAATGCTGATAGCATCAAATCTCTTCCTTCCAAAATGCAAACAGAAAGCTCTGCCACTAGAACATCTCAAAGACAGACCAAGTTTAATGGTGAAGGTGGCTTCAGACCCATGAGCTGGGCTGGAGTCAAACCTACTTTACTTACTCTTTCTTGAACTTCATTTTCCAACATCAGACAAGGTTGCTGCCCTTTGCCATACACCATCCTTGACACTACCAAACATTACCTTACAGATTTGGGAATACTGTTACTGTCTGTCTTCCCAAGACTTCCATGAAAATGTAAACTTCAGGGATACAGGGTCTCATTTACTTGGGTCACCCCAGAACCTAGACAGTGCTTACACACAGCAGGCACTCAATAAATATTGGTTGGCTAAGGGATTAGCTGTCCACAGAATCCCTTTTTTCATAACTAATTCTCATAGGATCCAACTTGAAAATGCTATAACAAACAAATAATAAAATAAAAAGTATCACCATTCTTAACAGTACTAGTGTGCTAGAAAGTCTCACCTCCACTAGGCTATCCATCTAACCAGGGTTTCAGAAAGCCCTGGAGGTCATGAAGGTTACCATGCTTTGGCACCTCTCTGTTTCTAGAGCCTTTGTAACTTCCTGCACCAGCTATGAACTTGTATATTCAATTTTCTTATTTAAATATCTTAAAACACTTCTCTCAAGTTCTACTGGGATCTTGATTTTAGCCAACATAATGGTTAGTCAGTTGGTGAAGCCTGAATGACCAGGAACTGTCTAATTTTCTCAGTTGTCCTTCTTGACTTCCTGGATTGCCCTCGTTGTTCCTCCGTCAACAGGCGACTAAAGGCAAGAAGGTCACACTTTTTGAATTAGCCTATTGCAGTCATGGAAGAACACTGGGCCCACTGCCATTCGCCCAGTTTTTTTTTTTTTAATATATATTCATTGAAATACTTTTGAGGTTGTCTCACTTTAATGTTGGTCAACAAACCCCCTCTATTTTATGAATTAAGGTTTTCAGATAAGAAATCTACCCTAGCTGCAATCAACCCTTCTGGAAAGAAACCATTCTTTCTGACATGACAAGACCTACTCAAAAACAACAATGGCAGGAACAGCAGCCATGCGGCACAGCTGACACCTAAAAGAGTAGGAAAAAAAAATAGTTGGTGGAGGAAAAAAATAAGTCCATAAACATTGCAGAGAGCCAAAGCTCCCCCAGCTCTCACGCAACATGCAGCAACCAATTACTCTCTCAAAGGAAGAATGCAGGTCTTACATGAAGTGGAACAATTAATTTCACGCTTGTCATCCTGGCCTCAATAGTAAGTTGATTTGAATCAGATATTTGCGGTACATTATAGCTTGCAGGGGACAGGTCTGGTGCCTCCTGAGCTGACGGACTGCTCTGATGGCTACCATTGTAAAACAATCCATCAATAAGAGTAATTATGGTATTGATCAAAGCAGTTGGCTGCTTCAGATTGGAATCAATTCTCAGGAGTTGCTGGGAACAGAAATGTCTAATGGACTATTCCATCACTAGTCCCTGCAGCAACTGAAACAGCTAATATTCCGGAAAGTTCTTAATAATTACTCACTGAATCTGCACTTCTGCTTCAGTGGTCATAACTAGACCCTGCTTATCGTAGCCTGAAAGTCAGTCCAAGTGGATAAGGGAAAGGCCAAATGCAGATTTATATAATGCCAGCACTGACCACAAAATGTAGAACAAATAATGTCGACAACTATCTTCAATAATTTTATTGTGTCCTGTTAATCAGAGAAGCTCATTATTTCTTTCTACAGAGCCTCTGGATAAGAAAGTGCACCAGGAAGAAGACAGCTTATTTTGTAGAAGCTACTCTTACAGAGCACAATGTCATTAATGTGAATTTCTCGTGTATGTGTCATTTACCATATTCTAGCACATACAGAAAAATATGAACTCTCTGGGAAGCGGCACAAATGTGAGGAGACCCACAGTAGCACACAAGTCTGGTAAACTCACTTTTTCCTTCCCTCACTCAAATGCCTTATTGGTTCATAATCAGGGCCTGCCATTTCTAGGGCAGCCCCTACATGGCACAAGAGACCACAGAAGTTACCGCATTCCCCATCAGATGACCCTTTAGTCAGCACAGAGAAAGGGTTCAATCCTGAAGACCTCTTCTTCCAATCACGGCAAGACTTGACGTAGACTTTCAACCACACCACACACCTCCCTAGGGACAAGATTTCAGGTCCACCAGAAAAGAAGTCATCAGTCTCCATTTTGAGGACCTTCCCTTTCCAAGACTCTATGTAATACAACCCTCTTTCAGGGTACAGTACAATGAAGTCCTCATAAAGCCTAATTTTTGCCACTAAATTTGACAAGGATATCATATTTCCAACTACGTTTCTGCATTTTCATTCCTGTCTTTGAGTATTTCACTGCCCACCCCAACTCTGACACTTAACCAATGTGTAACCTTGAGTAAGTTACTTCAGCCTCTCCGTGTCTCCATTAATCCACTACAGCCTCCATACAGGAGAATAAAATGATTAATTCTAAGAGTAAGGTGTTTAGAAAAGGCTTTACTAGAAGACATTTGAGAAGACTTGAGAGGTTCCCGAAGTACCTGGCAGTGGAGGTGAAGAAGGGGCCCTTAGGCAGAGTAAACAACAAAACAATGGCCTGAAAGGGGAATATATGGGATCAACCAATACAGGAAAGGCTACAGCAGAAACCACCAAAGTAGGTGGGAAGCAGACATGGAATGACCTGGAACACAAAGATACAAATATTGTACTTTCGTTATAGGCAATAAGAGAGTCATGCTGGGTCTCTCAGCAAAGAAATGAGCTGATGGGAACACTGTTTTAGAAAAGGTTGCCTAGGAATTGTGCAAGATGGACCAGTTAGGAGGCTAATGCAATCATTCAGAGGAGAGGTGATAATGATAAAACACCAAAATTCTTTTAAAATAAATCTGTAATTAGAATGTTACTTCAAATAGCAAGTTGATTAATACTTGTGTGGACATTTGCTAGTGCAAATCCTTTTGCTGCATTTCATTTTGTTATTTGACAGCTGCAAGAGTGGTCCAGTGTTACTAGGAATTTACAGGACCATTGTTGCCCTCCTCATATATCAAAGCTCTATAAGATGCCTGAGTGAATTCCAAGTTTGGTTTGGAAAGCTTCAAGATAACAACAATATGTTTATTTAAAGGCTTAGAAGGTTTTAGTGCTGGAATTACTATTAACTCTCTTTAGGTCCATAAACATTACCATAAAATCAAACATGATTCAATTTTTAACAGGGGAAAATCGGGTTTAGACAGTTTTTAACCTGAGAGAAAAACGTGTGCAATAGAAACCAAACAGCCATTCCACACATGGGAAAAGTTACAGATGTTTGTCTTCCCTCAGCAACCAAATATTAATTTCACCAATGGCAAGATTGAGGAGGCAGACAATAGTCAACTGAGATTACTCCAGTGCTTTTATCTGCATTTGGCAGCACCTTTGAGCTGGGGCTGGAGGACAGGAAGATGTCCTATTAATGCTCTTCACAGTAGATTCCATTGATAAAGCCTCCACATTGCAGATAAGGACTGCGCTCATCCCAGAAATTGCACTAACTCCCTTAGAGCAAGCTGCTGTCTGTAGCGCTTTCCCATATCTTTTCTGTTGATTCCTATGAATTTCTGAAGAGGGAGATTTTTACTTTAATTCAAATATGTTAGCAGCAATAACAACAATACTAATAGCAACTAACTCTTCTGTAGCACTTATTACATGCTCAGTGCTACTCTTAATATTTAGCATGCATCCTTACAACATCCCTATGCATTAGGTACTATTATCATCTCCATTTTCACACAGGGAAACTGAAGTTCAGAGAGGCCAACTAATTTGTCCAAGTCCCTATCTTTGCCCATCAACACACACAGGCACACACACATAATCACAAAGAAACTAACGGAAGGTTGCATTTGGTGTATACATCATTGCACTCAATACAAAATATTGCATTGTTCCAAAGAGCAACAATAATTTATTAGAAGCTAATTGACTGAGTCCTCACCAGCAGTCCCCCTCCCCCTGAAGGGGAAATGGAAGCAAGCGTAGGGAGGAAGCATCAGATTGTGAGATAATGAACCACTCTATCCCAAGTAACCTATCTGGAAATGGAAAATTACCCTCCAGAGATCAAACACATCCCTGGAAGACCCCAAGCTGCCATGTGATGGGAGAGCATCCTTCCTCACAGAGATGCTTCTCAAGCGGGTCTCCATGAGCATCAATATTGTCCAGGAAAGCAAAAAATACGGACTTCTTAGCCCACCCTAGACCTAACCCAGTGACTCACAGTGAAGAAGCACAGGGAATTAAATTTTTTTTTAAAACTTGGAATGATTTCATGGAGAATCCTTGGATTAGAAATGAAAGTCATCCTAATTTTGCTACCCATGGAGTCTTCCAAAAGGCACCCACATATTCACAAACACTTCCTCCAAATCAAAACATGTGTAACAGAAATAAAGAAACACACTCATACTCTGCTGCTCTCAAAAGAACTAACACCACAGGCTCCTTAATTAAAAATACAGTGTTATAATATTTCAAAATGTCACGAAGATGCTCTGAGCAACAGAAAGATCTGGTCAAACTCAGGGCAGTTTTGAACCTTTAATACTAAAGGGTCAGTTTCAGAGCCGCATGTAAACAAAATGGGCACAGAATGATCAGTAAGAATATCAAATCAAATCCTTACCTTAAAAGACCAGCAAACTCTCTGGAAGTGTGGACATTTTGCTGAAGCCAGGAAACAATTTAAGGTGAGAATCAAGATTTATGGAAGTGAAAATTGACTATGTCTCCTCGGAGGCCTAAGCCACTCTCTGGCTCCTTTCTCCCTGCTACCTTCAGACGTCCCAACCTCAGTACCCTTCTCATGGTGCCCCCAGTCAACAGCAGTCTCTAAGATAGTAGGAAGCATGCTGCGGCAGATCACACAGAGGCCATGGCACAAATGACCTGGAGGCCACAGAGAGACAGCAGGAGAGCTATGGCATATGACTGGTCCTGGGTGAAAACATAGTAGAGAGATAAAAAGTGCAGTTCTGTGTGCCAGGGTGGGCAGCCTGCAGAGACCAGAGAAAGCGAAAGACAACAAAAGTCCTTGCCCAGCATGTGAACACGTCTAACCCTTAAGGGACTGCAGCCAAGTCCCAGTGACATAGCCACCAGCCAGTTAAAGTCTTTACAGAGGTCCTTAAAGCACTTCTAAAAAAAAAAAAGGAAGCACAAATAAAAATAAAACCTAGTGGACATGAGCTGAGATACTAGTCTACGATCCTTGACCATAGAAATAAGACACAGCCGGGCTCGGTGGCTCAGCCTGTAATCCCGCGCCTTTGGGAGGCTGAGATGAGTGGATTGCCTGAGCCCGCGGGTTCGAGACCCGCCTGGGCAAGCGAGACCTCATCTCTACAATAAATCAAAAAATTAGCCGGGCGTG
>CAUYQG010211868.1:0-21861 GCA_963574415.1 Tarsius wallacei | reverse complement strand
TGCAAGGAGGATGTAGGGTAATCAGAGAGGCCTCTACAGCAGGTGAATTCCCAGGAGGTCTGAAGGCAGAAGAGTCAGTGGGGGGTGGGACCAAGGACTGGGGGAAAGATGAGAAGGGAGATGTGGGCAGGAGCCAGGTCCTGTCCTGCCTGGTAGGCCCTGGCAGGCCTGTTACACACAACATGCTGGGCCAAGCTTATCAAAGAACCTTCAAAATAAAAAAGATCAATGTCTCCATCATCCCAGCACAACTATTTTTGTCACATCTTCTAGCTCCCGTCCATTTGTGAAGATACATTTTTATATATGTATTCATAGTGTTTCCACCACTGTACCTTTTCTCTCAACATTGCCCTAAATGTGTTTTTATGTTTCTAAATCTTCTTTCTAGTTACCACTTGCAGCAGTGGTATCCTGCTCCCTTAAAACATATTAACTTTGAGAGGTTTGCTATATTTTATTTCTGGGTTTGTGGGGGTGGGTCTTGTGGTGTGTGTGGGTAAACTTGCCATTCATGTGCGAGAGAAGGTGTCTGTGAAGATGAGGTTTGGGCGGGGTGAGAGCCTGTGTGGGGTCTGGGGAGCCCTCAGTGGAGGGAAGCAGTGGCTGCCTACTTGTGGAGGCAGGTCAGTTATAACCACAGATCTTTCTGCTAAATTGAATTCAGATGACTGGCTAAATTGTTTTTTACGATACCCTATCATTTGGAATATATTTGTAAATCAACTTGCATTCTTATAATTCCTATGTTTAGAACAGTAGACCAGAGGTTGCCAGTAGAGTCTGTTTAAGATATGAAGGCAGTATGAGATGGGATGGGGGAGGCAGGACTGTGCTTCAAATGTTGGTGGCCCAGACCCTGGAATCCTAATATTTGATTAGAAATATATGTAGATAACTTCTTTTTAATTTTCTACGTGTTCTCTTGAGTAGGTTGCAGAATTGTTAGACTGTTTACAAACTCAAGGAATTCATTCCTGTGGATTGATATACAGATTTTCTTATTGCCATATCAAATATATGCAAACTTCATTTTTATTATCTGTTTAAGGAATGCACACAAATCACTCACATGCACAGGTACAAATGTACACACACACATACACACACACACATATACACGCCCTGGCACAACTGGGCAAAAAGCCAAGGATTAAATCTGGAAGATTTTGGCATTGGCCTCACTGTTACTGAGTAAATTTGGCTTTTTCTCTCTGGTGTTTAATTTCCTCTCCTCTAAAAATATGAATAATGGTGTCTAACTTACAAGTTGATAATTAAATATTACCCACTGTCCAGCAAAATAGGTGCTCAGTTATTGCTAGTTGAATCTAGTACAATCACATAAATGTAATATTTGCTGGCTTTTAACTTCATTTTGATATAAAGTAGAGAACTTTACACATGAGACACATTAAAGGAAAAAAACAAACAAACTACAGACTTGTACTTATCAATCAACTTCAGGCTCTTCTAGAGCAGTGGCCTCCAGCTTGTTAAAATAAAAATGGTTGAGCCCCACCCTCAGAAAATCAGTTTGTCTGGGTGTGCCTGAGAATGTGTATTCCCAAAAAGACCTCCAGGTGATGCTGTTACTGCTGGCTCAGGTACCGCACTTTGAGAATCATGTAAACTACCAAAGCAAGCTATCAAGGCATGCTTACCTGACTGCTTTAACAGCCTTTTAAAAATTAATTTTTTAAAATGAAAAATAAGTGCACTTTAAAATAATGGTATTAAACCCATAAAAAGACATGTTATTTCTGCTTGGGGAATCTAGAAATGGAATAGCTCTTTCCCCCCTTCAGATGAACTGATGGATGGCATCTCTTGGGAAAAGTCTTTAATCTGACCCTGGAGATAGGGTGATTGAGTTCACATTCTCAGTAAGTCTAAGAAGACAAGTATCCCACAGAGCAAGCTGAATTTCTACATGTTGCATTATTAGTGTAATTCAAGATGCCATTTCTTTACTTTAAAAAAATGTTGCCATTTTCTTGTAAATCCTGAGTAAATGGTGAGTGACTGGAGGTTTGGGGTGGGTCATGTTTCTCTTTCTCTTCCTAGATCCCGGCCAATGCATGGCCTGTAGTGCTTTGCTGAAGAATGAATCACTGAGTGAATAATTGCTTGAAAAGTGCTTATACCAAGAATGTTTAGTTGGAATATCCAATAGGCTTCATTTCCAGAACTCTCCAGATTTTGCTTTTTGGAATATTCATATTGTAACTGAAGTCTAGCTTTTGTGATCCTGCAATTGGTAGAAATTAGAACCAGAGACGACCCAACAGGTCATCCAGAACATTCTCCCGCTGGAAGAGGATTATTCCCTATAGTGTGCTCAGTGGCATTAGGAGGAATTACTTTTCATATGATTATTATTTTTTTTCATGCTGTCTTCAACTAAGTGTTTCTTGAATTGAATCGCTTTGTATTCAAGTAATAAAATGCACAACAGGCAGTACATTTCTGGGTGATTATCTTACTCCTCAGGTGGTGTAATAAGGCATGAGGCCAAAGCCCTGGCATGCCTTATTGTTATTAGGAAGTGAATTTATGGATAAAATAAAGAGAATGGTTCTGTGCATCAGCCATCACTGCACCAAGGAATGCAGTTACTGCCGCTATTCCCCATGCGCTTGGAGAGCAGGGGAAGGTGCAAGACTGTTTGTCACCATCCACGCAACCATAGATGGCTAGTGACCTCCCACTGCCCTCAAGGAACAACTTTATTCATTTTGTAAAACGAGACAGGAAAGCCTTGATCATTGACAACCATGTGAACTTCATATCTGGGAAGTTCACATTTATAACCTCAGATGGGATCTTAAAATCCCCTGCAGTCACTTCTCCCACTCCCCCAATCACCATCTCTTCTAGACAACCATTTCATTCTGTGTTCCGTCATCTCAATCCTAAAATACATCTCCCTAACCTCACTTGCTACTGATGACCTGACTTCCTATTTCAATGAGAAAATAGAATCAGAAGGGAGCTGCTGCAAGCTCCCATCACCTCATCTAGGTCCATGTTCTCTACCTTCTCTTTTGTCACCATGAATGCATTGTCCATGCTCCAAGAAAAGCCACACCCGACTTATCCATGGGATCCCATCTCCATTGGCCAACCCGTGGGAACCAGCTACACTTTCTGTTCTCTCCTTCTGCCTTACTCTTTGCCTCTCTACTGGGCCACTATGATGAGTGACCAAACACGCTATTGATTCTCCTGTCTTAAAGAAATGTCCCTCTTGACCATTCATTACATCATTTCTCTGCTTTCCTGTTTATCTCCTTTGCAGCAGAGTTCATTGAAACTGTTGTCTCTACTTACTGTCACAAATTCTTCTCCGAATTGTTCAGGAACTCACATAGGCTTGCCCTGCACCATTCCCTGACACTGTCACTATCAGGTTTATCAGTGGTTCCCACAAGGCTCACTCAAACTGAAAGGCAACTCTCAGCCCTCATTCCTGTAAGCATTTGACACACACCACCCCACTCCTCCTTGAAACATATTCTTCTCTTGGTTTCCAGGACACTGTAGTCTCTGGTCTTTCCCTGTCTCACTGGCTGCTCTTTCTCAGTCTCCTTTGCTAGTTCCTCCTCATCTCTCTGGACTCTGTTGGAGTGCTCATAGGCTCAGCCCTTCTACTGTTCTTTTTTGATACCTACTTTCTTGGTGGGATTATCTGATATCATGCCTTTATATTCATTATATTCTGGCAATTCCCAAACTTTTTTCTTCAGCCCCAATCTCTCTCCTGAACTAAGACTCATATATTCAACTACCTATTCAGTATCTCTACTTGGATGTCTAATGGGCATCCCAAACTGAACATGTCCAGAGTGGAATTGTTGATCTTCTCTTCTGAGCCCGTTCTACCTCTTCTCAATCAATGGCTTATCCATCCAACCTTTCCCTTGCATGCCAAATCAAATCTGTCAGAGAATATAATTAATTTTTTTCCTTTAGAATATAGTTGGAATCTGATTGCTTCTCAATACCTTTTATGAAAACTGCCCTGGTCCAAGTCACCATCTCCTCTTGCATGGGTTATTGCGGTTGACTTTTAATTGTCTCCTTGTTTCCTTCCTTAAACCTGTAAGTCTATTCTTGACTTACAACCAGAGGGATTCCTTTAATGCAGAGACCAGATCATGTCCTTTGCACATAACCCTTCAGTGACTCCACATGTCACTCACATGTCACAGTAAGAGCCATTAGTCACCGGGTGTGGTGGCTCATGCCTGTAATCCCAGCAATTTGGGAGACTGAGGCAAGAGGATTGCCTGAACCCTTGGGTTCGAGACTGGTTTGGGCAATATGGCAAGACCTCTTCTCCACAATAAATAAATTAAAAAAATGAGCTGGGCATGGTGGCAGACATCTGTAGTTCCAGCTACTTGGCAGGCTGAGGTGGAAGAATCGCCTGAGCCCAGCAGGTTGAGGCTGCCACTGCACTACAGCCTGGGTAACAGAGGTGAGACTCCAACTAAAAAAAAAAAAAGCCAGTGGCCTGCCAGGTTCTTCTTTATCTGGCTACCCGTTGCTTCTTTGTCCTCCTAACTGTTATGATTGCCTTCTTGGTGCCCTTTAGATGTTGGCTCAATGTCCGCTATTCTCTTTCTCAGCCCCACTGATCTCCAAAAAGCAAATTGTGTGATTTACTTATTTATTGTCTGAATTCTATTACTAGAATATAAGACCCACAAGGTCCAGGATTTCTATTTTATCCATTGTTTCCCAGGTTCCTAGAAGAGAGCTTAATAAATATGTGTTGACTGTGGGAACACATACCAAGCCACATTTGTCAACATAATTCTGAAAATTGACTTATACTGTGATTCTTTGATTTCAATTCAGTTAAATTAATCCAGTCCAATTAGGATGCGTGTGGGACTGCCTTTGAGCCTCAAAACGTACCACACAGAACTGCCAACTGATTGGCAAATATGACAGGTCTCCAGATCATATGGTGCAAAGCACTAGCCAATGTGGATTTCTTGCATATTAAAAAAAAGTCTTATTCTCACTCATAAGCAGACCCTGAACATTTACCATAATACAATAAGAAAGGGATTGGCAGTAGCGGGACACTGCCAGGGGAGGGAGAAGGAGCACATAACATCAATAAGGGTACCTGATCTCAAACCAGGTGAAGTAGACACCAGAGGGAGGTCCAAACTTTACCTGTACGATGACAACAATTGTATACCTAAATCTGAATTGTACCCCATATCTTTAAAATAAAAAAAAATTAAGAAAAAAAGTCTTATTCATTTCTTTAACCCTGTAAACGTTGAGATTCTTCAAAGTGTGGATTTTACAGGGATCGCCTAGTCTGATTTTGTATACTTATGTAGTGCCATGCACATCCTTGTATTTTTGAATATTAAATAATTATGCACTTCATTTAATACATAAAGCCCAATAGGGAAGCTTTTTTTTTTCTTCCTGAGGTTAGCCAACTTAGAGCTCCAGAAAATTATGTGGTAGAACTTCTTTACAGAGCTGCAGCTTGCCTTCTTGATTCGCTTGAGTTAAGGGAGAATTTTGCTTCTTACTCTTATGCTGAGATTAGCCAGACAGGAATGAATCAGACTAAATTTCCCCATATTTTCTGAAACACCAATTCCTCATTGCCACAGACTGGCTGAGTTCATGACTTAAAAACATCACAAATGCATGTAACACTGTGGTGACCGTTGAGCGTTAGGCCTGCTGCCAGTGGGGCACAGCTAGATTAGTGTTAACTGTGGGGTCGTGAACCTGGCTGGGACTCATGGGGCCGATGATAAGCAGGACACCCTTGTGACTCTTATTGAGATACACCTGGGAGTCCTTCTTTTGCCTGGTTCCTCCAAAGACATTGGGTAAACACATTATCTTAAGAATTATGAAAAGGTACCCCCTTTGCCAAAAGTGCCCAAGGGAGCAACTCTTCTCTTGGTCCACCCAGTGTTGTTGCAGCTGCTTGACCCCTCTTCCCTTCCCCCACTTTCTCTCCTTCCCCCTTCCCCACCTCCTCTCCTTCTCTTTCTCTTCTTCCATTATTCTAATTGGGATATATCTCACATACCATAAAATTTGCATTCCTTTAAGGTGCACAATTCAGTGATTTTTGGCATATTCACAAAGCTGTAGAACCATGACCACTATCTAATTCCCAACAGGTTTGTTTCCTCCAAAAGAAGCCCTGTACCTGTTAGGAGGTCCAGTCTCCCTTTCCTGCAGCTCCTGGCAACCATGCATCTCCTTTCTTTCTTTGCCCCACCCCCCACCAATCTACTTTCTGTCTCTATCGACTTGTCTATAATGGAAATTTTATGAAATTGGAATGGTACAGTGTATGATCTTTGGGGTTTGCCTTAGCATAATGTTTTCAAGGTTTATCCATGTTGTAGTATGAAGCAGTACTTCATTCCTTTTTATGGGTGAACAATAGTCCACTGAATGGATGTACCACTTTTATCTATTGACTCATCAGTTGGTGGAGCTTTGGTTGTTTGCACTTATCTATTGTGAATAAACCTGCCATGAATACTTATGTACAACTTTTTGTGTGTGGACATATGTTTTCAATTCCCTTGGGTATATACCTGGGCGTGAAATTGGTTGTCTATGTGTTAACTCTATGTTTAACTTTTTGAGAAACTGCCAAACTGTATCTACAAACACCTGTACAGTTTTACATTCCTACCAGTAATATGAGGACTCCATTATCTCTATATTTTCACCAATATTTTATATTTTTTGTTTCTTTTAGTATGACTAGCCTAATTAGTAGAAAGCAAAATATCTCATTGTGGTTTTGATTTGCATTTCTCTAATGACTAGTGATATTGAGCATATTTTTATGTGCTTACTGGTCATTTGTATATTTTCTTTGCAGAAATGTCTATTTAAATCCTGTGCCCATGTTTAAATTGGGTTATTAGTCCTTTCTTATTGAGTTATAAGAGCTGTTCATATATTCTGCATACCAAATCCTTATCAGATATATATATGCCTGTGTGTGTATATATATATATATCATTGGCAAATAATTTCTTCCATTCTGTAAGTTGTCTAACCACTTTCTTGATAGTGTCCTTTGAAGCACAAAAGTTTTAAGTTTTGATGAAGTTGAATTAATCTATTTCTTCTTTAGTTGCTTGTGTTTTTGGTGTCATATGTAAGATATTGTCTAAGTCAAAGTCACAAAGATTGGCCAAGCATGGTGGCTCACACCTATAATCACCATACGCTGGGAGGCTGAAGCAGGAGGATTGTGTGAGGCTAGGTGTTTGAGACCAGCCTAGACGATATAGAAGGACCCTGTCTCTATGAAACAAACAAACAAACAAACCCCAAAGATTTACAACTTTGTTTTCTTCTAGGAATTTTATATTTTAGTTCTTAAATTTAGGCCTTTGATCTATTTTGAGTTAATTTTTAATATGGTGTGAAGTAGGATCCAATTTAATTATTTGCAAATATATATCCAGTTGTCCCATTTGCTGAAAATACTACTCTTTTTCCATTGAGTGGGTCTTGGTGCCCTTCAAAAATCAGTGAATGATAAATGGAAACATTTATTTCTGGACTCTATCAATTTTATCCCATTGATCTGTATGTCTGTCCTTATGCCAGCATCACCTCACTGTCTTGATTACTGTTGCAAAATTTGAAATCAGGGATTTTAAGTCCTCTAACTTTGTTTTTATTTTCATGATTATTTTGGCTATTCTGGGTCCCTTGCATTTTTATATGAATTTTAGGATCAACTTATCAATTTCTGCAAAAAAGTTGAGATTTGGAATTTTGATAAACATTGAATTTAAACATATAGACCAGTTTGGAGAGTATTGTCACCTTATTCATGAGCACAGGATGTCTTTCTATTTACTCAGGTTTCACTTAATTTCTTTCAATAATACTTTGTAGTTTTTACAAACATTACACTTCTTTTTTTAACATTTATTCATGAGTATTTTATCCTTTGTGATGATATCGTAAATATAATTATTTTTCTAATTTTATTTTTAGATTTTTCATTGTAGGTATGTAGATTGATTTTTGTATATAGCTCTTGTATTCTGCAATCTTACTGAACTTATTATTTCTAATAGTGTATGTGTGTTTGTATTCCTTAGAGTTTTCTATATACACAATAATGCCATTCACAAATAGAGATCGTTTTACTTCTCAGTCTTCAATATGAATACCTTTTATTTCTTTTTCTTGACTAATTGCTCTGGTTAGAATTTTCAGTACAATATAATACAAGTGGTCAGAGAAGACATTCTTGTCTTGTTCTTGATCTTAGGGAGAAAACTTTTGGTCTTTCACCATTAAGTATGATGTTAGCTGTATGTTTTTCTTAGATGCCCTTTATTAGGTCAAGAAAGTTCCCATCTATTCCTAGTTTGTTAAGTGTTTTTAAAAACATATTAAAGGGCATAGCATTTTGTGAAATGCTTTTTCTGCAGTTATTAAAACAATCATGTGTTTTTTCTTGATTATATTAATAAAGTCTATTACATTAATTGATTTTTGTATGTTCAACCACTTGCATTCCTGGGATAAATCTCACTTGGCCATGCTATCTAATTTTTTGTATGTTGCTGGATTCAGTTTCCTAGCATTTTCTTGAGAATTTCCCCTGTATTCATAAGGAATATTGGTCTTTAGTGTTCTTATTAGCTGAAGCCTTTGTTGAGTTTTAGTATCAGGGTAATACTAGCCTCATAGGATGGGTTGGGAAATGTTCCCTTCTTTTATTTTTAGAGTAATTTGTGAAGGATTAGTTTTAATTAGTTTTGGTAGAATTTACTAGTGAAATCATCTGGTCCCAGACTTTTTTTTCCAGGAAGTTTTTTGGTTATTAATTCAATCTCTTTATTTGCTATAGTTCTATCTAGATTTTCTGCTTTTTCTTTAGTTAGTTTCAGCATCTTGTGTCTTTCTAAGAATTTTTTCATTTCATCTAGGTTATTTAATTGATTAGCATACAATTGTTTGTAGTATTCCTTTATAATCCTTTTTATTTCTGTAAGGTTGGTAGTAATGTCCCCTTTCATTTCAGATTTTAATAATTTGAGTGTTTTCTCATTTTGTCTTGACTAGCTAAAAATTTGTCAAATTTGCTGATCTTTTAAAATAATTGTTTTTGTTTTGTTGGTTTTCTCTATTTTTTCCATTCTTAATTTTATTTCTTCTCTAATTGTTATTAGTTTCTTAATTCTGATAACTTTAGGTTTAGTCTGCTCTTATTTTTCTAGTTTCTTGAGAAAGAGACTTAGGTTATTAATTTGAGGTTTTCTTCTTTTTTAGTATAGATAATTACATCTATAAATTTCCATCTAAGTACTGCTTTAACTGCATCTCATAACTTTTGGTATGTTGTGCCTTCATTTTTTTTTTTTTACCCATTTAGGAACTTAATTTTTAATTCCACATATCTGTGAATTTTTAATTTCTACATACTTATGAATGATTCCATTTATTACTCAATTTCTTTCTGTTATTGATTTTTTTTTTTTTTTGAGTTGGAGTCTCACTCCATTGCCCAGGCTGGAGTGTGGTAGCATGGTCAAGGCCACCCCAGGATCAACCGGCTGGACTCAGGCAATCCTTCCACCTCAACCTTCCAAGTAGCTGGAACTACAGGTGCATGCTACCACACCTGGCAAATTTTTTGATTTATTGTAGAGATGAGGTCTTGTCAAGTTGCCCAAGCTGGTTTCAAGACCGTGGACTCAGGCAATCCTCTCACCTCAGCCTCCCAAAGTGCTGGGATTACAGGCTTGAGCCACCACGCCTAGCCTGTTATTGATTTCTAATTTCATTCCAGTATTGGAGAACATACTTTGATAATTTAAGTCCTTTTAAATTTATCAATGTTTGTTTTATGTTCTAACATATGGTATATACTGGAAAATGTTCCATGTGTACTTAAGAAGAATGCGTATTCTACGTTGTGTGGATGTGTTCTTCAAATGTCTGTTAGGTATAGTTGGTTTTTAGTGTTGTGTAAATCTTCTATTTCCTTGTTGATCTTCTATCTAATTATCGTACCCATTAGTAAAAGTGGGTATTGAAGTCTCCAACTATTTCTATTTTTTCTTTTTTCTATTTTAAAGATGTGGGGTACAATTCAGGGTTAGGCATACAAATGTTCATTATGCACTTACCCTTGTTGATGAGGTGTGCCCCCCCTTCCCCAGGCAGATTCCCACTACTGCCAATCTTTTTCTTATAGTATTATGATAATTGTTCAGGGTCTACTTATGAGTGAGAACATGTGATATTCAATACTTTGTTTCTGTGAAAGATCACTTAATATACTAGACTCTAAATCCATCCAGGTTGCTGTGAAATTCATGATTTTGTCCTTTATGGCTGTATAATATTCCATTGTGCATATGTACCACATTTTAAAAATCCAGTCCTCTTTTGATGGGCAGCATGGTTGGTTCCATGTTCTTGCTACTGTGAACAATGCTACGATAAACATATGTGCAGGTATCATTTTTACAGAGTGATTTGAGTTCTTCCAGGTATATTCCCAGGAGGGGGATGATGGGGCTGTATGGAAGGTCGATTTTTAGATCTTTTAGGAATCACCACACTGTTTTCCACAGAGACTGTACTAGTTTACACTTCCACCAACAGTGTAGAAGTGTTTCACTGCATCTGCTGTTTTTTGAGTTGTTGATGATAGTCATCCTGACTGGAGTTAGGTGGTATCTCAGTGTAGTTTTAATTTGCATTTCTTTGATGACCAGTGAGTCTGAGTATTTTTTTCATGTATCTGTTGGCTGCTCGTATGTCTTCTTTTGAGAAGTATCTATTCATATCTTTTGCCCATTTTGTAATGGGGCTGTTTGTTTTTTCCTTTTTGGCACATTTGAGTTCCTTGTAGATCCTAGGTGTTAGGCCTTTGTCAGATAGTAATAACATTTTTTAGAAGATGAGTAAAACTTGGGCCGTGCTCTCGCATACTGTAGTCCAACAGCAGATAGAGACCCATCAGTAACAATTACAGTGCAGTGCAATACTGGGACAATGAGAAGGACACAAGGTTGCAAACGTGACACTGAGGCAAGAATAACTACCTCTAAGGGGTGGAGTGGTTCTATGAGGAAATGCGTGACAGAGAGGCCAAGGCCAAGGCCAGGTTTAAGGGTGGGTGGGAGGGACCGGCCTACCTGTTCTATCCCTAAATAAGATGGGACATGAAAAGTCCTGAGTAGATGCCTGTCAGCCAGCGGGTGCTGGGTCCATGTCATAACTGAGGTGTGTTTAACCCTCTTCCAGTTTGCGGGCAGTGAGGGGGTTTCCGAGGTGTGTGGGGTGGTGACGGGGGTGGGGGTTGAGGGCCTGACTTCTTTTCCCTGGGGATTCATTCAGGTGTCCTGGGACATTGTGGAGCTGGGTGGGAGTATCTCAGATGGGGAGAGAGCCAAGCGTGGCTCCCTTGCTACAGTTGCAGAAGGAAGAGGGACACCAGGACAGACAGCCCTGGGTTCCTGGTGCTGGCGAAGGCCGGTGCCCAGGGCTTCGGGTGGCAGCAGTGCCTCATCCATCTGTGTGAGCCCTTCACATCGGGGCTGCAGTCTGGGTCCACCTGCCTCTCTGGCCCCACACCTTCTCCCCTTCTCCTCTCCCTCAGCGTTTCAGGGGATGCTCAGGGGAATCTTTATTTTTGTGGGGATAGAGAAAGGATGGGGAGATGCCCTCCTCTTACCCAGGATGTTTCTCCTAAACATTTAAGTCTTGCCCAGATGTCAAAGCTCGTATTTCTCTTTTCCTTCTTATCCTCTCGCTCCCTTGAGGCAGAGAGCATAGAACAGCCTAGATGCTTGAATAGAAGGGCGAGGGGTGGGGTGGAGGGCGAGGGATGGGAGGACAAAGGAAGCTCCTGGGGCGATGATCATTGGTCATTATCTCAAAAATATTTCCTGCTGCATCCGAGTGATTGGCCTTGAGACCACCACCCACCTGGTGGCTGAATGTGCTACTTGTGAGTCAAGTGGCAAATGACCACGGCTTGGGGACCTGTCTTGCAACTGGGATATCTAAAGTGGCATTTGTGTTTGCAGAATGAAAATAAGGACCAAGCTGTGCAGACTAATCACCACCCAGCCCCCCTGCCTCCTTTTATTCTCCCAGGATACAGTGCGGGCAGTGGTTGGGAGATGCAGGTTCCTTGGCCCCTAGGGTCTCTGGTCCCTTAGTTTTGCCTGCACTGACTGCCTGCTTCATAGACAGGTAAATCTGGGGACAGTCTGTGTTATAAGGAATGGGGCCATGTGGTCAGGAGCATCAAAGGGAGGGGGTGTCATGTTAGCCTGGGATTTCGGACCCCTCTTTGTTCAGCTGAGCCTCTTCTTGTCTAAACTCTGGTTTTCAGCAGCCTCAGGCCGTGCACTGAGCCAGGTTCCCCCTCTAGGGGCTGCCCAGGTCATGGGTCTCAGGGTGGGCAGTAGGCGGGAGAGTGTGACCAGCAACTGGGAAGGCAATTCGAGGCCACAAGAGGACTTCCAAGAGGCAAGGGCTGAGGAGAGAGGGAGTAGGGATTGCCACACACTGCCAACCAGAGAGGAGGCCCGATGAAAGTTGCAAAGTCTGATAAGCTTCCATCTTCAGAACTTTTCATTTGAAGCATGAAATTTAATCAGACGTTTAAAGATCCCAGAGAAGCAAACGAACAAACACAAGAGCAGGAACGGAATCCGAGGGCAGGTGCAGCGTCTGTATGATTATTACAGTGAAGACAGACACTGGAACTGGCTGTGAGATTGGTTGTGGAATCCTGTTATGTTGCTATGAGTAAACAGGCCCTGAGGAAAAGACTGCTCTTCATTTCCTGAGATAGGAAGGGTAGGCATGGGTGGGAGGAAGTGGTCATGAATCTCTGGAGACAGCGGTATTCGCATCCTCATTAGCCAGGGAGATGTCAGGTTGAAACCAGATGGCAAATATTTCATCACACGGTTATCCGTCAGAGAGAGGGCACGTCCTGGGTCAGCGGTCCATGTGTTCGGTGCCAACACTGTCAGGTCAGTGAGCAGCCTTTCCTGATCGCCCAGTGTGTGCGCTCAGCCATCACTATTATGACGCACGACTGAGGACATTCATATTGTTTTCTGAATGAGTACCGCTGCTCGAGCATGTCCCGGTTACCTATTGTTGTATAGCAAACTGCCAGAAAACTCCATGGCTTTAAACAACGGCTTATGATTATTTTTCATGGTTCTGGGGTTGACTGGACCCAGCAGGGTGGTTCTCTTACAGTCTCTCACATGGTTGGTTGCAGTGAGATGTCAGCTGGACTGCAGTCCCAAGAGGGCTTGATGAACAAGGTACTTCAAGGTCAATGCTGGCTGTTTACCTTTGACTTACATGTGGTTTCTCCACGTTGTGTGGGTTTCTCGCAGCATGATGGCTGGGTTCTGAGGGGAAGTGTCCCAAGTATAAGCCTTCCATGAGGCCCAGGCAGAACCTGTCAGGCTTCTAATGACCTAGTCTTGAAAATACAAGAGTGTCATTTTCATTGCATTCCATTCGTCTAGTCCCGATTCAAGGGAAGGGAACCGGACACCGCCTCTTTTTTCTTTTTTTTTGAGATGGTCTTGCTATGTTGTCCAGGCTAGTTTCAAATTCCTGGGTTCGAGCGATCCTCCTGCCTCGGCCTCCCAAAAGGCTGGGATTACAGGTGTGAGTCACTGTGCCTGGCGAACTCCACCACTTGATGTGGGAGTGGCATGTGGGCACAGAAAGGTATGGAGTTGATGGTGGCATACCATCACAAGTTACTACACACACCACCTAGGACCAGGGCCGGCTCCATGGACATGCGACCTGTCCAGGTGCACAGGGCCTTGTGCTTAGAAGGGTCCCGCGCTTGGTTTAATGCTCTGTTGCCACCATCCTGAAGTCTTTAACAAGGAGTCCCACATTTTCATTTTACACTTGGCCTCACAGATGCCTTAGCCAGCCCTGCATAGGACTCATTGTGAAGATGCTACCTAATTTGTGCAGAGTGGGAAGAGGTGGGGCGTGTGCCGAACTCTGTGCTATACAGATCTGACTCCTGCCCGTGGGGAACTCACGTTCCAGCTGAGGACACAAGAAACACTGAAGTGACAGTGTCTGGGCAGAAGCTGGGCTGTGGCTGCACAAAGACGGTCAAGAAGGAGAGGGAGAATCCTTTCCTTTCACAAGCTTTCTCGGACTCATAGAGCCTCTCAACCCAGTCTGGGCACAACCTGCCTTCTCAGGGGCCAGGGAAGCTTCCAGGAATCTTAGAAATGTCTTTTTCCTCTCCCCACCCTCCCTCTTCCCTTCCTGTCATTCCTGGGACCCTTGAGCTAGGACCTTGAAGGGAGGAACTTCCCAGTCAGGACTGGTTCCTGGGGTGGGTGTGGAGGAAAGGGGGTGAGGAGGGCTTGGGATGCCCCAACACCCAGATTTGGCTGAAGCTCTTGGGTGAGCCATTTGAAGATGCCCAAAGGAAGCTGGGCTAATTGGGGGTCTGGGTTTGGGGGAGTGGATGGAAGGGTGGAGGAAGAGGTGACTCTCTGGTCTTCTCTAGGAGCATGCCGAAGGCACTGGTGCCCTGAACAAAGCCTCCCTCCTGGTCCTCAGCCAGATACTTTGCCATTCCCCAAAGAATAGGTCATGTCCTTTTCCACCGTAGGAATTGGCTCAAAGAGCCCCCTAGCATCTGGACTCAGTCCACCCCCTAACTAGAGCATAAACAGAGTCCCAGGGGGAGGGCACCGCTTGTGTACAGACAGTGCTCAGCTTCCTTCAGGGTCTCATCCTACTGTGCGGAACGTGCCAGGTAGCCTTCTGAACTTGCATCTTAACAGGACATCCCTTTCCCCCTTTGGCAGGAAATCTATTCCCATCTTTATGAGGCTGAACTAGGACTAAGAGTTGGCTGCTCTCTGGGGAGCTGGTTCTAGTGTTTTTCTAAAACAGAGACACTTGCAAATGGCTCATCTAAGGGTCCTCCATCCTGGCTGGTGCAGGCCAGTGACCTGTTTGCTCTCAGGTTGGCTCCTTGCCCTTGTGAAAATCCTCTGCAGAGACCCCATTTCCCAGGCTCTCTCCCTTTGGCTTCTGGGTAAGTTAAGCCACTGGTGGGTCCCAGCAGAAGATTAAAAGGTGGTAGTCAGCATGTTTCTTTCTCTCTACTTTCTGCAACATCTTTGGCAGAATCTGGGTCTCTTTGTGGTTCTAGCTCACGTTATGTTACCTCTCTCTGTGGCTGCAATTCCCACTGGCCATCCCTGGCCTCGGCCTCCAGTAGCCCCGTGTCCACTCCTTCCTGTCTCCTCCCAGTGCAAGGGCAGAAGGGGCTCTTCTCGCTGTCTACCTTGAGATGGACTCATCACTCCTTGTGTGGCTTCTTAGTTCTCCATCGCCCATGTAACCTCTTCTCTCTAGTAAACTCCCTCTGTTGGAAAATCTAGACTGATATCATTGGCCATCTGCCTTCTATGTGTCCGGGAAGCTCTGGAGGTCAGGAAGCTCCTGTGACCCTGGTTACTGCAGCACTGGAAGCTCATGCCTGGCGTCGAATGGATTCCCTGGGCCTCAGCTCCAGTGGATCTGTAGCCATGCCCCAGGAGCCAAGTTCTAAGCTGAGAGCAAACTGGAGAGGTGTCTAGTCCGCTCCCCCGAACCCAGGTTCCCAGCTCTTCAGATCATCTTGCTAGAGAGGAAGAAGCCTAGTTAGAATGGTGTGGACAGTATGGCTGATGTGCCCAGAGGCTGGGGTGATGGGTGCTCTAGCAACTGCTGTCTGCATTTGTGGGGCACCCTGATGTGGTGTCCACCCTCACTGTTCATTCCCTTACATTTTGGAAGCCAGCGATTATGAATGTATGGGTGTGATTTGGGAAACCATATCAATGTGTGTGAAGTTTAGGGCTAATATAGATGTACAAGTGAAACCTAACAGCCTACATGGATGAGTACGGGTTAGTTTCCTCTGTGAGGATGTGGGTCTAGCATAGATCAACTTGAACCTGGCTTCCAAGGTCCCTTGGTCTTCAAGACAGAATCTTCTGGGGTCATTGACAAGACATAGGCCCAGAATGGAGTTGATGAAGGGGTTATTGGCTGAGCCTGGAAAGCAGACATTCAGGAGATGAACCCAAGGCAGGGGCTATGGCGACCCTCACACTCCTTCTCTGTTTGAAAGGTCTAGCTCCCTCCAGCTGTGTCCTCTGCTGCAGACCGCTCCTTCCACTGGTGCACAGAACAAAAGCCTGTGACATGCCACTTACCAGATGACTGTCAGGGTGCTGTTTAGCCCTGATAGACTGGGCTTTCTATTTTGAAAGAGTTGACTCTATTCACCGAGAGAGGCGGAGATGGAGACAGAGAGAGGGAGGAGCTACCCCATGTGACCTCCAGCGTCCCTCCCCTGTACCTTTCTTGTGGGAATAGCACAGGCTCAGGCCTGTCCTGGTTGCCCTGATGATTGGCCTGGTCTGGGCCCAGGGGCGGGGGTGGGACTGGACCACTCAGGACGCTCCGCACTCCCAGCCCTGCAGTCCTTCCAGCCCCACCCCCCCAACGCTGCTGGTAATGCCACTGCTCTCTTGTGTCCTGTGCCTGTGGTCCGGTCCTGTTAGCCTGCCTTATCCTTCTAGGCTTGATGCCCTGCTCTAGTCTCTCTGGTTCTTCCTCTCCCCCCAGTCCCCTACCCAGCCATGGGCTGGGTTCTGAGATCAGCCAACAGACTTCCTTCCCGCTGCCTGCCTGCTTGGATTTCAGAAGACCCTTCTGGAATGGTCCGTTGCTGTGATCCACCTGCTGGTTGTGACACCCTGTTACCAAATGCCAGACAATCTGCCACTCCCCTGCACAGCCGCCGATGGTGCTTGCTGCCACCTGTTGTCTGTTTCCACGCCCTTGTATGCTGCCTTCTGCTTGTCACCCTGGATGGCTGCCCAGCAGCTGCCGCTGAGGCCGTCCTGCCAGCACCTTCCCCAGCCTGATGGGTGGTCCTGCCCGGCTCCTGGCCCTCCCTGCCTGCCTCATCTGCTGCACTTACGGAGACACATCTGGCGGAACACAGAGCTGGGAGAGCCTGGCTGGGCCCACGGCACTCTCACTCCGGACCTCTAGGGGAGGGCCAGGCCTGGGTCCCAGTAATAAAACACGAGAATCGTTAAGTTTATGGAGGACTTAAGATGTGACCGACTCAGTGATTTCCAACAGTACTCTATTCACACCTTGCAACTACCCTTTAAGGTAAATACTATTACATCCCCTTTTCGCAGATGAAGAAACCAAGGCTAATCAATATGAACAAATCTGTGTAAGGGCCTATGGGTATCATTGATGGAGCTAGGGTTCAGCCCAGGGTGCTTGACTTTTGAGCTCAAGCTCATAACCACTAGATCAAAGTGCCCCCTCCACGACCCCTTTCGAAGGCCCCAGCAGCATCTCTATTGTGTCCCATGACCTCTCTCTGGGCTGAGATCACCTGACTCACAGTGGGAGGGTTGTAGTTAAGACCACAGTCTCACTTAAGGCTTTGGATACTTCCTGTTCACTTTAGAGAGAAAGGCTGGAGTAACCTTACTCTTGGTTGCCTTCAGAAGTGGGCCATCGGAGCCACATATCTACCAGTCCTTCTCATGGGCTCCAAGGCTTTTCTTCCAATGAGTCCCCTCCCTTGGACTCCATAAATGTTTTCAGGGAGTGTCACCTGGTGGTAACATTGTTAAACAAAGCAGGAAAATTGGACTTGTGGGTATGTAAGACTAAATCCTTAACTGATGGATCTACCTTCTCAGAAGGGTCAGAAACTATGAATGGAGAAGAGGGAAGGAAAGAGTCCCCTGGGGGTGACAGAAGTCTTTTTTTTTTTGAGTTGGACTCTCACTCTGTCACCCAGACTGGAGTGCAGTGGCACACTTCCAGCCACCGCAGCCTTAATCTGCTGGGCTCCGGCGATCCTTCCTCCTCAGCCTTCCAAGTAGCTGGAACTACAGGTGCGTGCTACCATGCCCGGCTAATTTTTTTCGATTTATTGTAGAGACGAGGTCTTGCCAAGTTGCCCAGGTGGGTCTCAAACCCACGGGCTCAGGCAATCCACTCATCTTGGCCTCCCAAAGTGCTGGGATTACAGACTGAGCCACTGAGCCAGGCTGGCAGAAGTCTTTAAAGTAAAAAATGAAAGGGGGCTTCCTGGAAGAGGAGATAGTACCAGTCACCTTGGCTTTAGCTCTGCCCCAAAGTAGCTGTGGAGAGAGGGAAAGGAAGGATGAACACTGGGGCTACTTCAGTTTCCAACTGAATAATTACATACAGATGCTCCTTGACTTATGATGTGGCTACATCCTGATAAACTCAATGTAGGCTGAAAATATTGTTAGTTGAAACTGTGTTTAATACACCTAACCTTCTGAACATCATCGCTTATCCTTGCCTACCTTAAGCATGCTTAGAACACTTACATTAGCCCAAAGCTGGGCAAAATCATCTAACATGAAGCCTAGTTTATACCTCATGCCACTTACTGAATACTGTACTGAAGGTGAATAACAGAATGGCTGTATGGGTACTCAACGCACGGTTTCTTCTACTGAATGGATATCGCTTTTGCACCATCATAAAGTCAAAAAACCGTAAGTTGAATCATTGAACCATCATAAGAAGGGGATGGGCTGTGGATTGGTGAACTGGTTGGAGCGGGTGTAGGATGGTGGTTTGGAGGGGGCTGGATACAGGCATGACTACAACTGGATCAGCTCACTGTTTCACACTGAAACCGTGTTTTGTTATTTCTGCATCCCATTTATTCTTGGAAAAACAAGTTCTTGAGAAACATATCAAGGGGCATCCATCTCTCCTTCAACTACCAGCTCTCAGTCATTGCTCAAAAACAGAGAGGCATATTTTTTTAGTAATTTAAAGAGGACACCAGCATGTGGGGCTGCAGCCAACTTGGCCACATCCATGTCGTAAGTCCTCAGTCTTGTGTACGTGTGGCACCGTCCTGGGCCTCCTTCCTTGGGGAGACTCCTTCAGCCTGGCTGGGCTGGGCTGAGTGAAGCAGGGAGCTGGTGCTCCTCCCAGGTCCATTTCTGTCTAGGAGCAAGGACTGGTGACGCACTTCTGCTTTTTTGGCTCTGTTTCCTGGACACCAAGAAGGAAAAAGAAAAGAGAAGATATTTGTAGCCTTTACACTCTTAGAGCCCAAGAGGGCAGGAGGAAGAAAGAAGGCAGATGGAGAGGAGGACACACGAGAGGCTCTCCCAGCAGTGGAGGTAATGGTGGAGTAAGGGGATGTGGGATCAGAAACTTTCCTTCAAGAGGCATGAACTGTGGTTCAGACTGCCGTGTCTTTGCACTGCCTGTATTTGCACGCGCTTCTGTTATCAGCCTTGGCTCCCCTTAGCAGCCCGAGATCCCGCCAGTCCTCATGGACTCTGCAGGCTGTCATGGGATCTGGAAACAGGAGCCTAACTGCACACAGGGCAGGCTTTGTGGGGTTCCAAGGTTAGTCTTGGGTCTGACCATGGCCATAGCTACCCAGAGTGTCAGGTAAGTCCCAATCATTCAGAAGGGAATCTGCCTTTTGGTCTTGGCAAGGCGGGAGCCGTTTCAAGGGGCAAGGTGAGAAGGGGACTCTGGTGAGAGTCCCAACCCTAGTGCCAGGAGGGCTGGTGAGCAGGCGTGACCTCAGAGTTACATACGTGTGCACCACATGGTGGGCCATGTGTGCTGCTTGGGCTCTGGAGGCTGCGAGGACCTCCATGCTTGGAGCAGTCAGGATCTGCTGACTCTACAAAATGGGTAGGGGCTGGGCCACATCTGGAAGGGAGAGGGAAGTGATGGGGCTGGGGAGGGACTTCCCAGCCCCACAGCCCTGGGCTCCCTCTTGCTTTCCCCAACCACAGGGGCAGTGTGAGTCTCCTCACGTTAAAAGTAAACATCTGGCAGCATCTGCAGTGCCCAAAATAAACGAAGAACTAATAGGTGGCGTGTGTAATCATAATGGGTCCTGGGAGGGAAAGGAGGGGGCAGTTCACTATGCAGAAACCAACATGGCTACTTGGGGAGCCTCAACTCACTTGTTTATTGATTGGCGATGAATTGATCAGTGCACACGCGCCTGGAAGATGCTGCTGATACAATTTGTCTTGTCCCCAGGGCAACAGGGACACCACAGTGAGTTTGTGAGGCCAGAGCATCCATGATGACTCAGGGACTGGGGATGATGGTCAGTCCTAGGGTGTCTGCTACATTTGCTACACGTTCAAGTTCATATCCAAGAACCTGAGAACGGTGGGAAATTTGTGTGGCAAGGCCACTAGGGTCATTGCAGGGAAAGGGACCATTTTCCACAAGTGGAATGCTTGGACCCTTTTGTGAGAGAAGACAGCGTGGAAGCAGGCAGGATCCCTTGGGGGTCAAGATGCCAAGGGTACCCCCAGGGATGAGGGAAAGAGGGAGACAGAGGGAGCAGAGATGGCAAAACAGGTGGCTCCATCTTGAGGTCAGTCAGGGTAGTGGTATTAGGATAAATAGTGACACACTGACTGCTGAGATCTGATTGACAACAAGCTGGAAACGGAGCCTAGGTCTGGTTGGCACCATCTGACAACCCAGAAGGGCTTAGGGATGAAACTGGTCATATTTGCATATTTGAACAGCATCAAATTCATTCCTCACAACCACACTAAATGTAAGCGACAGACAGAGAAACAAATGAATACCCCAGATGTCGCCAGCTTTCAAATTCTGGCAGGAAAAATGCTTCCAAGGAGGGACAGATTCACAAGCCTTTGTCATTCTGAGAACTGGTATCCTTCATCACCCTCTTCAGACGGTCGGAAGTGGTGCAGGGCCCGCTGAGGGAGAGGGAATGGAGGGACTGGGGGAAGGTTTGGTTGCTGAGTGCCGGGAAGTCGGACGGCTTGTCGTAACTTCAGAAGTGGGTCTTATGCCAGAGGTCACAAAATTGCTGCCAGCCGACTGAGTCCAGCTTGTAGACATATTCTGTTTAGCCCAGAAATGTCCTTATTTTATTTTAATTTTAAGTTTGAATGAGAGGCCAAAATGTGCAAATCAGGAGAGTCACAAAACACTCCGATTCCCTTGAAATACCTCAGGCCGCTGGGCTTGGTGGCTCAGCCTGTAATCCCGTGCTTTGGGAGGTCAAGGTGAGTGAATTGCCTGAGCCCGAGGGTTCGAGACCCACCTGGGCAACTTGATGAGACCTCATTGCTACAATAAATAAAAAAAAATATCCAGGAGTGGTAGCGTGTGCCTGTAGTTCCAGCTATTTGGAAGGCTGAGGTGGAAGGATCACTGGAGCCCTGCAGGTTGAAGCTGCAATGGCCAGGAGCGTGCCACTGCGCTCCAGTCTGGGTGACAGAGTGAGACTCCAACTCAAAAAAAAAAAAAAAAAAGAAATACCTCAGGCCCAATTCTCCAGGTGGCCTTCGGTTCCCTTTCCTGCTGGCTCCTACAGTCATGTGTGATTTCATCTCCTGTGTTAAGCCATCAAACACTTTTTATGCATCAGAGAATTAGGGGGGATGACTCTTCAGCAGTGTAACTTAAATAAAGATTATATAGCAAATGGGAGATTTTGGGTCCCACACTTTAGTTAAAAAGATTGAGCTACTCCTTTAAGACGCTGCAAAATTATTGAAATGAAACCATTCCTTATTAACCAAACAACATCCCAATCCGTATTAAAACGTTCGACAGTAAAGAAGGATCCTAATTAGTTTGCCATCCTTGCAAAATTACTGCTTCTGTGCATTTTTTTCCAGTCTTTTCCACATTTTTTTTCCTATAGCGTCTCCAACAATGTGCTGAGATGAGATTTCT
>CAUYQG010211867.1:0-13797 GCA_963574415.1 Tarsius wallacei | reverse complement strand
CGGGGTGGGGCCCCCCCACCCCTGTTTGGGGTTTCTTTTGGTATCCCAAAAAAAAAAAAAAAAAAAAAAAAAAAAAAAAAAAAAAAAGAATGCATGTTACTCATGAAGTAAGGACATACACATATAGTAGCTTTGGTCCCATTCACTCAACAATGACTTGAGAAACACTATGTGCTAGTTCTCGTTCAGGCAGTGAGAATACAACTTATAGAGAAGATATACTAAACTGGGAAGCAAATAAAGAATTTAATTTAAACTGTGGTAAGGTCTATGCATATAGAAACTATATCAAAAAACTACTGCACCAGGCACAGTGGTGCACGTTGGTAGTCCAAGCTACTTAGGAAGCTGAGGCAGGAGGATTGCCTGAGCCCCCAGATGTTCTAGGCTGCAGCGTCCGGGTGGCTGTAAGAGAGAGTTAGACAGTTATTAGACAGACTAGTTGAATATATTGAGGTTTTAAAAGTTGCTTTAAGTGGCTAAAAATTACTTTGCTGTATGGGAAACATGACTAGCCATTGTACTCCAGACTGGGCAATACAGCAAGACCGTATCTCTTAAAAGAAAAACAAAACAAAACCATAGAAAGTGACCCAGAAGAGCTGACAATGGGTGGTAAGAGAAGACTTTGAGGAGACAGTATCTGAGTAGACACCTGAGAGGTGTCAACTTATGGATAAGTGAGGTTTATTTTATAAAAGATAACGAAATAATTGTAAGGTAAAATAAGTACAGTTAACATGTAAAGTTAACATGATAACACTGTTATACAAACTTTTATACATTAAATACTTAAAGCTCACAATAGCACCATTAAGTAGTACTCTTATTTCCCCCATTTTATGGATGCGAAGTAGAAATTCAGTCATTTGCCCAAGTTACATAATTGAAAAGATAGAAAGTTTGATCTGAGTGTACTTTTTTTTTTTTTTTTTTTGAGTTGGAGTCTCACTCTTTCGCGCAAGCTGGAGAGCAGTGGTATGCTCACGGCCACTGCAGCCTTGACCTCCTGGGCTCAGGCGATCCTTCTGCCTCAGCCTTCCTGTAGCTAGAACTACAGGCACAAGTCACCACACCTGGCTAATTTTTTGATTTATTGTAGAGATGAGGTCTCACCAAGTTGCCCAGGGTGGTCTCAAACCTGTAGGCTCAGGCAATCCTCGTCTTCACCTCGGCCTCCCAAAATGCTGGGATTATAGCTGTGAGCCACAGCGCCTGGCAGAGGTGATATAATGCTTCCCATACAGCAAAATTATTTTTAGTCACCTATAGCAAATTGAAACTGCAACATAGCTAGTCTAATAAAACTGTCTTTTTAGCTCTTTCCTCCAGCCATTCAAGATGCTGAAAGAAGGCCAAGGGGAAGAAGGTGTCATGAAGAAGCAGGAGGCCAAGAAGGTGGTGAATACCACTTGAGAAAAGGCTTAAGAATTGTGGCACTGGACAGGGCATCCAGCCCCAAAGGGACTTCACCTGCTTTGTCAAATGCCCTGCTACATCCAGCTGCAGCGACAAAAAGCTATCTTCTTTTTTTTTTTTTTTTTTTTGAGTCAGAGTCTCACTCTGTTGCCCAGGCTGGAGTGTAGTGGCAAACTCATAGGCACTGCAGCCTCAGCCTGCTGGGTTTAGGCATTCCTTCCACTTCAGCCTTCCAAGTAGCGGAAACTATAGGCATGTGCCACCATGCCCGGCTGATTTTTTGATTTATTGTAGGGATGAGGTCTAGCCATGTTGCTGAGTCTGGCCTTGAACCCCTGAGGAGCTCAGGCAATCCTTTCACCTCTGTCTCTCAAAGTGCTGGGATTATAGGTATGAACCACGGTGCCTGGCAGAGCTACCCTCTAAACTGGCTGAAAGTGCCTCCTGTGATTAACCAGTTCATCCAGGCCTTGGACCACCAAACAGTTATTCAACTATGCTGACCCACAAGTACAGACCAGAGACAAAGCAGGAGAAGCAGATACTGTTGCCTCAGGCTGAGAAGAAAGCTGCCAGCAAAGGAGATATCCCCACTAGAAGGCCACTTGTCCTTCTAGCAGGGCTTAACACTGTTAGAGGTAAACAAAGCTGGTGGTGAATACATATGACATAGATCCGACTGAGTTGGTTGTCTTCCTGCCTGCCCTATGTCGTAAAATGGGGTCCTTTACTATCAAGGGGGAGGCAAGATCAGGGCATCTGTCCACAGGAAGATCTGCACCACTGCTGCCTTCACACATGTTAACTAGGAAGACAAAGGACATTTGGTTAAGCTAGAGGAAGCTATCAGCTATGATGAGATCCACTGCCACTAGGGAGGCAATGTCCTGGGTCCAAAATTTGTGGCTCGCACTGCCAAGCTAGAAAAGGCAAAGGTAGCCAGGCTTGGTGGCTCAGACTGTAATCCCACACTTTGGGAGGCTGAGGTGAGTGGATTGCCTGAGCCCATGGGTTCGAGACCTGCCTGGGCAACTTTGCGAGACCTCAGCTCTACAATAATTCAAAAATCAGCTGAGCATGGTAGTACGTGCCTGTAGTTTCAGCTACTTGGAAAGTTGAGGCAGAAGGGATTGCCAGAGCCCAGCAGGTCGAGGCTGCAGTGGCCGGGAGCGTGCCACTGCACTCCAGTCTGGGCGATAAAGTGAGACACCAACTAAAAAAAAAAAAAAAACAAAAAAGGAAAAGGCAAAGGTTAAATAACTTGCCAATGAACTGGGCTAAATGTACACTGTTGAGTTTTCTGTACAGAAAAAAAAAAATTCTTTAAAAAAGTCTTTTTATTCTCTGTAAGATAAAGTTCTCCTGGGTTTCGTCTTCCCCTTTCTTCTAAAATTCTTCTGTTTCCACTCTCTTTTACCTAAGATAGATGCAAAGTTCCCTTAGCATTAGCCTTATAGAGAAGCCAGTGTAGTAAGGAACTGAGACCTCTTGCCAACAGCTATGTGTGTGAGTCATCATGGAAAGGAATCCTCCAGTGGTAGCCCTGGCTAACACCTTAACAGTAACCTCACGAGATACCCTGAGCCAGACCATCTAGCTAAGCTGGTCCCGAATTTCTGTCCTATCAAAACTGTCAGATAATAAATGTTTGCCCAAAACCTACTACATTTTGCGGTAATTTATTATGCAGCAAACATTTTACTTGTCATGATCAGCTCCTTCTTTAATTTCTCTCAGTAGCTAGTCGCTAGTCTCAATCCTGTCCTAGCCTAATTCCCTGATACATAGTCAAAAAACCCTTTTTGTGTCTGTGTGGGTAATGAAAGTCACAAGCTCATAGCTTGCAACATGAGCACTTACACCTATTACTTGCCACCCTTACCTACTGTTCTTCCCTCATACTGGCAGAGTTAATCCTTCTAAACTTGCTGTAAATTTTATTCCCTCTACCTAGACGGGGGTTTTGCTTTCCAATACTTACAACTTTCTCTACTTTCTTTTTTTCCATTAGTATGAACTCATGTTGGAGTCTCATCTTAAAAAAAACAAAAAATTCCTAGACCCTATGCCTTCCCTGTAGCTGCTCTACTTCCCATCAAGAAGAACTGATACTTGATCTTTCCCACTTACCTCTCAAGATTGTGAACACTATCCCCCATACAGCCTGATTTCTCTACAGTATTTTGTATTCCTAACCACTTCCCCTCTATTACAACTCTCTTGTCTTTGGTTCTGTGATGCATTATCTTATGAATATCCTCTTACCTTGATTTTAATCCTCTTCTTGTTCCCTAAACTCAAGTTGGGTGACTTCAATTGTCCCATAGATTATATAGTCCAAAAATGATCTCCAGCCCAGACCATTTTCTTGAACTCCAGACAACTACACATCTGTTCCACCTGATTATCCCATAGGCATTTCAAACTCAACTCACTATCTTCCCCTGAAAACCCCCACTTAGTTATTTCTGTTAATGGTACCAGGAGAGCTCAAGTCACACTACCCTTTTAACTCCTAAATCAAATATCAGTAAATTCTGTTGAAAATTGGTTAATATTTTATTTTTTTATAATTCTACTCCTCCTAATTCATATTGCTATTATCTTATTTTGAACAGTATGACTTTCTTCTCTCTACTGCTGCCAAGAGTAAGCCTTTAGAAATCCAAATCCCAGGCCGGCTTGGTGGCTCAGCCTGTAATCCCAGCACTTTGGGAGGCCGAGGCGAGTGGATTGCCTGAGCCCGTGGGTTCGAGACCTGCCTGGGCAACTTGGCGAGACCTCATCTCTACACTAAATCAAAAAATTAGCCGGGCGTGGTAGTGCGCCCCTGTAGTTCCGGCTACTTGAAAGGCTGAGGTGGAAGGATCACTGGAGCCCAGCAGGTCGAGCCTGTGGTGGCCGGGAACGTGCCACTGCACTCCAGTCTGGGCAACAGAGTGACACTCAAACTCAAAAAAAAAGAAAAAAAAAAAAAGAAATGCAAGTCCCGCAACATCACTCCCCTTTCTAAAATCCGTTAATGATTTGCACATGCTTCTTAAAGGGAGTCCAAATTACAAATCATGCCAAACCCTCCACAATCTGGCTGCATGTACCATCCAACTTCATTTCTTTACCTACTAACACCGTTTACTGCTCTCTTCCTCTTCCATCTAGACCCATACTCTCTCATTGTTCTGCTTGCTGTCCTTAAATGTACCATATGATTTAGGTGTCCAGGTTTTTTATCAAACTGTTGCATCTAGAATCCATTTCTTTTTTCTTTTTGAGTTGGAGTCTCACTCTGTCGCCCAGACTAGAGTACAGTGGCCGCTCCCGGCCACCGTAGCCTTGACCTGCTGGGCTCCGGTGATCCCTCCGCCTCAGCCTACCAAGTAGCTGGAACTACAGGCGCGCGCTACCACGCCCGGCTAATTTTTTGATTTTATTGTAGAGATGAGGTCTTGCTTGCCCAGGCGGGTCTCGAACCCGTGGGCTCAGGCAATCCACTCACCTCAGCCTCCCAAAGGCGCGGGATTACAGGTGGCATGCTTAATTTTTAAAGAAACTCAAACTATTTCCAGAGGGGCTGTACTATTTTACATTCCCACAGCAATGTGTGAACAATCCAATTTCTTGCTAGCATTTGATATTATCACTTTTTAAATTTTGACCATTCTAATATATTTGTAGTAATATCACATTGTAGTTTAAATATTACTTTTCTTATTGGCTAATGATATATGTAACCTCATTCATGACATGTCTCTTCCTGTCTTTTGCCCGTGTTTTGATTGGATTGTTTTGTTTTTTTCACTGTTGAGTTTTGAGAGTTTGTTATGTATCTTAGATACTAGTATTTTCTCAGATCTGTGGCTTATAAACGTTTTAAATTTTGGCTAAAATTGATCACTTTATGAATTTTTCCTGGTATGGATAGTTTTCATTTATTGTTGTGGGTTTTAAGTATAAGAACTAATTGCTTAGTCCTCGATCCTGCAGAGTTTGTTTTTTTTTCCTAAAAGTTTTCTAGTTTGACATTTAAGTCCATGATCTATTTTGAGTGAAGTTTTGGTCCATGAGTTTTGATATGTTGTATTTTTATTTTTATTTAGTTCCGTGTATTTATTTCCCTGGAGATTTCTTTGATGTATTATCTAGATGTGTGCTGTTTAGTTCCCAAGTGTTGGAGATTTTCCTCTTAGGTTTCTGTCATGATTTCTAGTTTGAGTTCATCATGGTCCAAGAACATACTCTGTATTTCAGTTCTTTTAAATTTGTGGAGGTTTTTTTTCATGGCACTGCTATATAGATGTGGGTTGTTTGCCCCCCCAAATCTCATGTTGAAATTTGATCCCCGATGTTAGAAGCAGGGCCAAATGGGAGATGTGTGTCATGGGAGTGGGTCCTTCATGAATAGATCAATGTTCTCCCTGAGTGGGAGGGTGTGGTAGTGAGTGAGTTCTCACTCTTAGTTTCCACCATCGCTGATTGTTAAAAAGAGCCTGGCACTTCCTCTCTCTTGCTTCTTCTCTTGCCCTGTAATGTCTGTACATGCTGGCTCCCCTTCCCCTTCCACTGTGAATGGGAGCAGCCTGAGACCCTCACCAGAAGCAGATGTTGGTGCCTTGCTTCTTGTACAGCCTGCAGGACTGTGAGCTAAATAAACCTTTTTTTAAAAAAATAAATTACCCAACCTCATAATTTTTATAGCAATACTAAACAGATGAAGATAGGCCCTGAATGTGTTATATGTTCCATTACTTGAAAGGAATGTATATTCTACTGTTGTTGGTTATCAGCAAGCTGTGTTATTTTCTGGAGGCTCCAGGGGAGAAAGTATTTCCTTGTCCTTACCCACATTCCTTAGCAATTTGCTCCTTTCCTCCATCTTCAAAGCCAGCAACATTGCATCTTTTTGATCCTTCCGCTGTAGTCATCTTCCTCTGTAATGAAACTAATAAAGGTTCTTTTCTAGACTCGTGTGACTAGATTGGGCCTACCTGGATAATTCAGGATAACCTCCCAACCTCAGGGCCCTTAAGTAACCTTAATTATATCTGTGGAGTCCCATTTGCCTTGTAAAGTAACCTACTTACTTATTCCAAGATCAAGACTTGGACATCTTTGTGAGGACCATTATTTTGCCTACAAATTAATTCTTTTATTTTTCTGTATCTATATAGTTATATTTGAAGTGAGTTTCTTGTGGGCAATTTATAATTGAATTATGTTTTAAAATCCACCCTTGAAATCTTTTTTTTTCCATTGGTGTACTTATACCATTTACATTTCATGTAATTATTGATATGTTAGAACTTAATTCTGCTATTTTATTTTATTGTTTTTAGCTTATCTTTCTGTTTTTTCTTTTTCTTGCCTTCCTGTGAATTACTTGAACATTTTTTAGAATTTTATTTTTATTTACTTATAACTTTTAAATTTTGTTTTTCTTTCTCTTTTCTTTTCTTTTTTTTTTTTTGGTGGCTGCAGTGCACTGGCATAATCATAGCTCACTGTAGCCTCAATTTCTTGAGTTCAAGTGATCCTCCCTCCTTAGCCTCCCAAAGAACTGGGATTACAGACATGAGCCCCCATGTCTGTCCATTCTATGGTGTTTTTGGTTTATCTCTTTGTACAGCTTTTATTTTATTTTATTTATTATTTATTTTTGAGTTGGAGTCTCACTCCGTCACCCGGGCTAGAGTACAGTGGCATGCTCACGGCCACCCCAGTGTCAACCTGCTGGGTTCCAACAATCCTTCTGCCTCAGCCTTCCAAGCATGTGCTAAAGGCATGTGCTACCATGTCCGGCTAATTTTTGATTTATTGTAGAGATGAGGTCTCACCAAGTTGCCCAGGCTGGTTTTGAATCCATGGGCTCAAGCAATCCACTCACCTCGGCCTCCCAAAGTGCTGAGATTACAGGCTGAGTCACTGAGCCCAGCTTGCTGTACATTTCTTTGGGCTTCTTATGTCTGCATTTCACTCAGCTTCTTTCATCTGTAGGCTGTTCGTCAAATTTAAGACTTTTCAGCCATTGTTTCTTTAAGTACTTTTTCAGCCCTATCCTTGTTTATTGGACACCAGTGAATGAATGTTAAATTTTTTATTATAGGCCTGCAGTTCCTTGAGGTAAACTTTTCAGTCTCTTTTCTCTCTCTTGTTCTGATTGTGTGATTTCTGTTGTTCTGTTTATTGATTCTTTCCTTGCTTCCTTCCATTCCCCTATTGATCTTATCCATTGGACTTTTTATTTTGGCTGTTGTATTTTTCAGTTTTAAAATTTCCATTTGTCCGGGTGCAGTGGTTCATGCTTGTAATCCCAGCACTTTCAGAGGTGGAGGCGAGAGGATTGCCTGAACTCAGGGGTTTGAGACCAGCCTGAGCAATATGGTGAGACCTTGCCTCTACAGCATATAAAACAAGTTATCCGGGTGTGGTGGTGCACACCTGTTGTTCCAGCTACTTGGAAGTTGGAGGCAGAAGGTTTAGGCTGCAGTGGCCGTTAGTGTGCCACTGCACTCCAGCCTGGGTGACAGAGTGAAACTCTGACTCAAAAAAAAAAAAAAATTCCATTTGGTGCTTCTTTGTATTTTTTTGCTGAGATTTTCTATTTCTTACTTGAGGCTTTCTATTTTTTCAGTTGTTTGAGTGTTGATAATTGCTTGTTGAATCATTGTTTTATCATTACTGCTTTAAAATCTTTGTCAGTTAATTTTAACATCAGTGTCACCTGTGTGTTGGCACCTATTAATTACCTTTTTTTCAGTTAGTTTGAAATATTCTCAGTTCTTGGCATGATGAATGATTTTTATTTTATTTATTTTTTGAGTTGGAGTCTCACTCTGTTGCCCAGACTGGAGTGCAGTGGCTGCTCCCGGCCAGCACAGCCTCGACTTGCTGGGCTCCGGTTATCCTTTCCCCTCAGCCTTCCAAGTAGCTGGAACTACAGGTGCACGCTACCACTCCTGGGTAATTTTTTATTTATTATAGAGATGAGGTCTCGCCAAGTTGCCCAGGCGAGTCTGGAACCTGTGGGCTCAGGCAATTCACTCACCTTGGCCTCCCAAAGCACAGGATTACAGGCTAAGCCACCAAGCCTGGCCTGATGAATGATTTTTTTTAATGGAATCAGGAATGGTTGTATTGTCAAACTTTCTGTTTCTCTTTGTCTGACACTGCAGTGTAAGGAGAGGTGGAGCTGCTGCCTTGTAACTGTCAGGAGGGGATAGGAATTATTAAGGAATCCATTTTTATGACCTTCATGAGGACAAAGCTGAGTTGACAGGGACAAGTTCTGGAGGTAACTACACTCCAGGCTGATTTTTCTGGTTATAATCCCATTCTTCTCTCTCAACCTTAACAGAAAACCTGGACTCCTGAGGCCTCCATCCCTGCCCTTCTATTCCTGGAAATATAGACATGTAGAGCTATAAATTTCCCTTCAAGTACTGCTTTAGCTATATCCCATACATTTTGATATGTTTTTATTTCATTATATTCAAAATCTTTGATAATTTCCATTTGATTTCTTTGACCCAATGATATGTGTGTGAGTTTTCAAATATTTAAGAATTTTCCAGGTTCTTAGCTTAATTCCGCTATTTAGAGAATACACTTTTTGTGACTTCAGTTTTTATATTTATTAAGACTTGTCTGATGGCCCAGAGCATAAGCCATCTTGGTCACATTCCTGAGCACTTGATAAACCTGTGTATTCTCTGTTGTTGGGTACAGTGCTCCCAAAATTTCAGTCATGCCAAGCTACTCAATAGTGTGGTCAAGGCTTGTAGCTCCTTACTGATTTTCTGTCTACTTGTTATGTCAATTATTAAAAGAGCTGTTTACACCTCTGAGTACAATGGTGGATGTATTTATTTCTCCTGGCAGTGCCATCAGTGTTTGTTTCATGCATTTTGAGGTTCAGATATTTGGGTGTATTGAGGCCATTTAGAATTGTCATGAGCTTCAAATTAGCAGACTCCTTCATCACCATGAAGTCACTCTCCTTGTCCCTGGTAGAACTCTTTGCTCTAAAATCTACCTGGTCTGATATTAGTCTTTTGATGAGTGTTCATGGTGTATCCTTGCTTTTAAACTTTCAGCCCTTTTACAGTTGAAACATCTCAAATTAGAAAATCTGAAATCCCAGGTGCTCCAAAATTCAAAAATTTTCTAACACTTGGAGAGGCCCTAGAGGAACTCAGAGGAAATGCTCATTGGAGCATTTCAGGCTTCAGACATTTGGATCTGGGATGCTTAAACTGTTATAGTGCACATGTTTTAAAATAAAAGAAAAAACAACCCAAACACTTCTGGTTCCAAGCATTTTGGACAAGGGACACTGAGCCTGTGTATCTTTATATATAAAGCAGTTTTCTTGTAGGCGTATAAGCTAGTCATACTTGTTTAATATACTTATTGGCTGGTTGGATTTAAATCTGCCCTCTCGTTTGTTGTTTCCTGTTTGACCCATCTGTTACCCCTTTCCCCTCTTCTGCCTTCTTTCGGATTAAATTGAGTAGTTTTACCATGCCTTTTTTTTCTCCTTTGTTAGCTTATTAGCTGTGACTCTTGTGTTACTTCTGTGGTCTGCTTTAGGGCTTGTAGGTAACGTCTTGAACTTACCCGCAGACGACCTCCAGGGGATATTGTCCACACAGAGACCAGTTTCAGAATCCCCAAATGTGCATCTCCAGGTCTGCATACAGCTCTGGTGCTGCTGCTGCCCAGTGTCTTACTTCTGTGTCATAAATCCCACAGTTCCTCTGAGACCCATCCACACTGTCACCCGAATCAATAGTGTATTCCTTTTCATCACCAAGTGGTATTTCACAGTGTTGTTGTACCACGGTTTGTTTAACCACTCGTTCCTAGATGGACATTTGAGTTTTGCCCTCCCCTGACTTTGTTTTTTTTTTTTTTTTTTTTGGTCTACAGTGAATTTAGCTGCTGGGAACACCTGTTACAGGGTTTTGGTGAACTGTTTACATTTCCCTGGATAACGGCCACAGGGTACAACTGCTGGGTCATACGGTGAGTGCATGTTAAGTTTACTAAAATCCACCCAACTCTTTTCCAGAGTCACTGACCCATTCTCTGTTTCACCAGCAGTGTGTGAGGGATCCATCTTATTTGGCTCTTTTGATGGGTGGGTAGTGATAGTTGGCTGTGGTCTAAGTTCATGTTTCCCCCTGGCTAGTGTTGACTATCCTTCCACATGTCTGTTTGCCATCCCTGTGTCCAGATCCACCTGTGGATCCAGCAAGATGTCTCCTCAACATGTGGCTAGCTTGTTTTTTTATTTTACTGTAGGGCCGAGGAGCCCTCGTATATGGAGGTGCAAGCCTCTGCCAGACACGTGGCTTAGATATGTTCCCCCGGTCTACAGCTCATCCTTCTAGTCTAACAGGGTCTTGAGAAAAGGAGAGCTACTTGATGTCAGCAAGGTCTAGTTGTTGGTGTCTCCTTCTATGGGTCCTGCTTTTGGTGCCAAAAGAATCTTTCACCCAGTCTCAGGTCCCAAAGAGTCTCTCTTGTATTTCTTTCCAAACGTTTTATAACTTTGAGTTTCATGTGTGAGTTCATGGTCCATCGTGAGTTAGCTTTGCATGCTCAAGTGCTACGGGGAAGGCACGTGTATACTCTGGACATGCGATGCAAGGCTCGTCTGGGCTCTGCTCTGTCTTCTTGACCCTCATTTCTGTCCCTCCCCAGCACCACCCTGGTGATATTACTGTGGCCACAGAAGTCTGAAGTGTAGTTGAGAGATTCCTCCCCCTTTATTCTTTTTCAAAATAGTCTTAGCTGTCCTGGGTCCTGCATCTTTTCATAAGTGTATCTATGTCGACAAAAATCTTGCTGGGATTTGGGTAGGAATTGTATGATCCATAAGGGGAGAACTGGCCTGTTACTGTTTTCAGTCCTCTGGTCCTTAGACATCATGGTGTGTCTCTCCATTTATTTAGGTCTTTAAATTTTGCATTTTTAATATTTAGCATACAGGTATGACATGTTTTGTTAGGTTTTTCTCTTAGTATTTAATTGTCTCTGGACAAATTATAGATGGCATTGTATTTTTAATTTAGATCTCCTTGTGTGCTGTGTTAGTGTATAGAAATGTTACTGGTGCTTGTGTGTTGACATGTATCCTATGACCTTGCTGACTTTACTTATTAGTTTTAGGAGTTTTGTTGTGGATTCGTTGGGGCTTTCTATGGAGATAATCACGTGATCTGTGAATAAAATCATTTTGTTTCTTCCTTTCCAACCCGTAAGCCTTTTCTCTCTCTTGTCTACTTTTATTTTTTTGCTTTGTTGCACTGGTGAGAGTGGTCAGAGTGACATCCTCACCTTGCTCCTGAGCATGGGGGTGAGCGTTCACTCCTTCACTGTCAGGTGTGACGTTAGCTGCAGGCTTGGCAGAGGCTCTTCATCAGGTTGGGAAAGCTCCCTACTTCTGCGTCACTGAGCATTTGCATCACATCCAAGTGTTGAATTTTGTCAGATGCTTTCTCTGTGGACTGAAATGAGCATGTGATTCTTCTTCAGTCTGTCAATGTGCACCTTACTTTCACCTTCATTTTTGAAAGACATTTGTTCTGGCTGCAGAATTCTCAGTCTGCGTTTCTTGGGCATCTACCATGAGGATGCTGCCCGCTGCACCATGGCTGGCACCCTGTCTGCATGAAAGCCACTGGTGCCACCGTTGCCTGTGTCCCATTAGATAGGAGGTGTCTTGTTTCTCTGGCTGCTTCTTGAAGATTCTTCTCTTTACCACTGGCTTGAAGCAATTTGATTATGTGACTTGGTGTCATTTTCTTCCTGTCTCTTGTGTTTGGGGTTTGTTGAGCTTCCCAAATCTGTGGGTTTATGGTAGTCAACAAATGTGGAAAAATTTCAGCCACTGTCTGTTTGAACACCCCTCCCTGTCCTCCAAGGCTGCATTCATCGTGTGTCAAACTCTGTGTTAGCCCCTTTCCCAGGGGCTGTTTTCCAGGCGTTTTCTCTGTTTTTGGTTTTTTAAATGTACTTTCCAGTGCTGTGTCTCCGGGTGTTCTAACCTCTTCTGTGGTGTCTCGCCTGCTCTTAACACCACCCACTACACTTTCCAGCTCTGGAAATTTGATTTGGGTGTTTCTTACCGCTTCCTCTCTCAGGCTTTCCTCCTGCTTCCTGAACATGTGGAAGGTAGTGACAGCAACTGCTTTAATTTCCCCATTCCTCCTTCCTTCATGTCCCATCTTGAGCTGGTTTCGAATGACTGGATTCGCTTTCCATACAGGGCGTGTGTCTGCGTCTCTGAATGCCTGCTGGTTTTGATCAGGCATCAGATACTGTGGCTTCCACCTTGTTGGGTGCTGGGTGTGTTTTGTATTCTTGGACATGTGCCTGAGCTGGTTCTAGGGCATGGTGAAGTCCTTGGAAAGTGTGTGATGATTCTTTTGGGTCTTCCTTGCTTTTAGGCTTTTTGAGGCAGGACCTGAACAGGGTTCCATCTCTAGCTAATTTGTCCCACTATTAAAACAAAGGCCTTCTCAGGACACTGCTGGACACTGTGTGAGCTTTTCCACTGCAGACCCTGGTCCTGTACAAGGGCCAAGCATTGCTTGCTCCCTCTCATTCCTTCCAGTGATTCTTTTCAGGCCCTGGGGGCTTTCCACGTGCTGTTCAGTCCTTAGCTGAAGACCCAGGAGACCCTCTTCCTCCGTGTCTGTTCCCTAGAGATCTGGGCCTGCTAACCCCGGGTCCCCCCCTGGTTTCCAGGACCTCCCTGGTCTCTAGATGCACAGCTGGGGCAACTCCCAGGCCTGGCTGGGGCCCTCTCCCAGCACTGGGCTGGAATGTCTCCAGGCCTAGCTGAGGCCTACCTTGCTGGGCTATCCTCTTGCAGGGGTCCCCATCTCTCACTGCTTCTGGGTCTAACACCCAACACATGTTTCATACATTTTTGTCCACTTTTTCACTTGTGTTGGCGGAAGGTGGACCCAGTCTCTGTTAGTCTGCTTTGGCTGAAAACAGATGTTCTGATGCTGCTGTTTCAAAGGGTCTTGGCAGGCCAAGTTCTTGCGAGTAAGCAGTCAGTCTTCCTCCTTCCTGCCTTGCACAACACAATGATGATGCTCTTCAGATGGAAGCTACTGTGTAGCCAGGAGAGCCCAGGATCGCCAGCTGTGCCCAGGGCTAGTGTGCTTCTGATCGGAGGGAGAGCATCAAACTGAGACTGAAAAACAGCTTTAGCTGCCAAGTGTGTTTTTTTTTTTTTTTTTGAGTTGGAGTCTCACTCTGTCGCCCAGACTGGAGTGCAGTGTCCGCTCCCGGCCACCGCAGCCTCGACCTGCTGGGCTCCGGCGATCCTTCCGCCTCAGCCTTCCAAGTAGCTGGAACTACAGG
>CAUYQG010211863.1:0-24111 GCA_963574415.1 Tarsius wallacei | reverse complement strand
ACTAGAGTCTATAATACTGAGTGACCTCTCACAGAAACAAAGAACTGAGTATCACATGTTCTCACTCATATAGTAGACCTTGATCATCCAACGTATTACCACAAGAAAATGACTGACAGTGGTGGGAAACTATGGGGGGGAGGGGCAGGGTGATGGGCTTAATGGTAGTAAATATCTGTCTGGGGATGGGGAGACACTTCTTATCAACAAGGGTGCCTGAACGAGGCATATTTGTATACCTAACCCTTAACTGTACCCCATAATATCATAATAAAAAATACTGAATATAAAAGAAAAAAAAAAAAAAGAAAGACACTAGCATTATCTAAGGACAAAAACCATAGATGGCAAAAAAGAAAATTACACATAAATCTTACTTATGAATATATATCAAATAAACCATATGAATAAAAGTGAATCACTGGATTTCCACAAATCTGGAGGGCTATGTTTAAATTGTCTGATTTTAAACAAAGGCTGTGAGGCATAAAACATTTGTTCTGGGTGTTCCGAGAAGGCATCTTAAAGATGACAGTATTTTCTACACAAGCCAAAATGGAGGCTTGCGAGGCGTATGTCAAACAGGAAAAAAATTCCATGGAGAGGGAGATGACAGAGAAAGAAACAAGATGCACACATGTGCTCAGGAAAACAAACAATACACTGGTGATTTCAAATAAATACTCCAAGTTGGAACTTATAGGGAAAACTTTCCAGGCTGCATACTCCAATTGTGCAAACTGCCTGTCACATGGCCATTTGTGTACAGTGTGTTCCCAGGATCAGAGCAGCAAGAATTTATTCACGATGGTTAATGTTTTCCCCTTAGCAGTGCTGGTAGTTCAATACAAGTAGCCTGACTATTAAAAGAATAATTCAAATATAAAAATCATAATACTAAGAAATAAACAGAATTTTTTGACCCTGAATAGGCAAAATTAAAAACAAAAACAAAGACACAAAAAGACTTGGAGTTAAAATAAAAGTGCAGCACAGAAGTGGATGAAGAAAAGATTTAATTTTGTAAATGTCCACTTTTTGTAAAAAATTTTGTAAAACGTCCACTAAATAATGTCTATTGACTTTGCCCTCTTCCCTCCCTTGGGGAGGTGAATCTTCTCTCTCTCTCTCTCTCTCTCTCTCTAATTTACTTTTAAATAAACTATATTTTCTAAGCTAAAAAAAAATCTATTATGTTTTTAAGTCCGCAATTCTAAAGGGACATTTTAGGAATTTAGCATATATACTTAGACTTTTCTGAAGGAATAAAAGGGCAAGAATGCTCAATAACATTTTGAAAAAGAAGACTAATAGAATGATTTTTCTTATAAGATAATGAAAATCATTTTGAAATAATTATTTTCATTTTATGTATTTTAAAAATATTTTTTTAACTTTCCAAGAATCTATGTGCACTACAGGAAAGATCACCTAACCTTATTCTAATATAAAAAATAGCAAATTATACATGTTTATATTTAAATCAATATGGTTGCTCTATGTGACATGTTCCTTGCTTTATTAATAAAAAAGGCCAATAAATGTCTTGAAAATGTCTCTAAATGTTCACATCTTATATTGTATAACAGCAACATCAACATTGTTATAAAAATTTTATGTTCTTAACTATTTTTAAAAAGTATGAAACAAAACACACATATATATAAACTGTAATTTCTTTCCCATACACAACATGCAAACTGCAACAGTAGCCATGACTGTGTTCATTTTCTTTTCTGCTTACCAAATTACCCAATTTCACCCAGTAATTTAAAGAAACACTGGCAACTTCCTCATGGCTGGTAAGAACTTGAAGAAGGGGACGGATTTATCAGATAAATGTAAATTGTCAGATACTCTTTCCAAATGACCTCAAGGTTAGTTTTGCCTGCTGGTAAGGGTTGCACTTTCCATTTGACTGTATTAAAGAGTCAATTTAGAAAACTTCAAAAACTCTTTATTTCTGCCTGAGGATGCTGTCCTACTGACTGCCTCTTTGGAGATGATGCAAAAAATCTCCACTTCTTTTTAAGTATGGGGAATGATTTACCCAAGCAGAGCAATAAAGTGTATTCAGAAGTAACTAAACTCAGCATGCCCTGTAGTTACTGCTTGGCTCTGCGATTTCAAACCTATAATTAGATATGTTGTTAGGTTTTGTCAAGCTTTAATGACCTCCATTCTGTTTATGACAAACGCTAGAGAGCCACCCCCTGGGGGAATGGTATGGGGGAATGCTGATGATGAGTTGATGAGGGCATGTTTTATTTATTTAGTCTGGAGATGCAATTTCCTCATTTTAAGGTTGTTAAATATTCCAGCATGTCCGAATAACACATGTGTATCGTGCATGGATGTGTGTGGTGGGTAGCATGGGTGGGCTTTGGCAGTGTGTGGAGCCATCAAAATGGAATCACTAAATGAGCAAAGACTGGGTTGGAAGTCATAGCTAGACTCTGTGCTTTGGGTGATGCTTGCCATGGCTGTACTTTGGCTCCTTAAGAGGTAGTTAATGAAAAGTTGGGCAAAGTTGTATTTAGTTATGGTTATTCAACAAGCCAACAAGCACTTATTGAGGGACTAAGAATACCTGTGTTAAAATTGGGATACCTTTGGAAGACTTCCGGCATCAACACCTTATAAAGAATCACCATAGCCGATGACGTTCTTTTGAGATCCCTCTGAAATGACGGAAGAAGAATTACTGTTGACACATGGGATTCTAGCTAAGTAAGCAGGTCTGGGCAGGATCCTCCGTATAACCAGAAGTGGCATGACAACATCACCTAGTATGTGAAATGCTGTGTAGGAATGACAAAGAACAAAATGGCAGTTTATAATCTACCTGGAACAACAGCACTGACATAAAACAGATAAGGAAGAAGCAGGCAATAGAGAGCTTCTCAGGAAGGAGTTCCCAGACTTCTACAGGCAGAAATAAGTGCTTATTTGAGCCCTATAATAATACTTAGTGCACTGTCATAATTATTTGTTTACAATTTGCCTTGTCCATTTTACAAGGCAGCTCCTTGGCAACAGAAACTATTCTTATTTATATTCCATCCTAGTGCCTTATAGGGTCCTGACTTAAGACAGGGGCTCAGAAAATGGGAGAGACCGTGTGAGTTCATAAAAATGTACAGGGTTGCCTCCATATTGAAAGAAATGTCCTAATGGTTGTTGGTAGAGAGAGTCAGAAAAGGAAGCCCCCAAGGGTGGTCTAGGGTGCATAAAGGAGGCTTTATACCCACTCTAGATTCAAGGACACTGACTAAAAGATTGGCATAAACGGAGGACACTTCTAATTGCACAGGATTATTAAAAGATAACATAAAGGGCCCCTTTTCTTTTTGAAAAGAATAAGAATGCCTTTGTTAAAATTGGGATACTTTTGGGACACTTCAGGCATCAACACCTTATAAAGAATCGCTATACCATAAAGAAGGACAAAATTATGGACTTCACAGCAATTTGGATGGTTTTAGAGTCTATTATACTCAGTGACCTATCACAGAAAGAACTGAGTACCACATGTTCTCACTCATAAACGGATCCTGAACATTTACTATAATACTATAGGAAGGGGATTGGCAATAGTGGGATACTGCCCGGGGAGGGGAGGGGAGCACATAACACCAATAAGGGTAACTGATCTCAAACCAGGCGAGGTGGGGACCAAAGGGAGGCCCAAACTTTACCACTTGTATACCTGATTCTGAATTGTACCCCACGTCTTTAAAATAATAATAATAATTTTTTAAAAAATAATCACTATAATAGATGACATGCTTTTTGGATCATACCCAAATGGTGGAAGAAGGACTATGGTTGACACTTGGGATTCTGGCTGAGAAAGCACGTTTGGGCTTTCAGAACATTACCTAGTAATTTCAATAAAACTTCTTTTTCTAGGTTTCTAGAAAAAGAGACAAGAGTAGAACGCAGCAACTGGCAAGACTCCACATACAAGAGCAATAATGTAACCGTGTTTTGGTCGGTGCTGATCCTTCATACTGAATAAATGAACATATAAAGGTAGGTTGCTTTTGGTATGATTCCTACTACCTGTGTTTCTCTATGTCAGTGGAAAAGTGACCTGGAAGTCACAGGAGTGGGCAGAATCTGGAATTTGAAACCTAGCTTGAATGAGAAATTTTGGGGGGAATAAAGAACTATTTGCTGTCCCCATGGCTAGAGGGAATAATGGGTCTCCCCTGTATAACCAAGAACAAAGAGTCAAAGCACACATTTGAAATTCATTTTTAAATTTTGATAAAAGTCTACTTAAGTATGAAATTTATTACCATTAATGCTCTACTTAAGGTTGAAAAATTCGTTGTGGGGGCTGACAGTCTTGTGAATTTCCATAGGTTATGAATTCAAGTGCCTGCCAGAGAAAAGGAGAGCTCAGGCAAAATGTGACACAGAATTGAGAAAGTACATGGAGACTGGGGTCCAGAGCTTTGAAATACAGCAGAATTAGGATGGAAGGAAGTGATTAAAAGGAAGGAGGAGTTGTGAGGAAAGTGAGACCATAGTGAGACAATTTATAGAGTCCCCCATGGGGTGGGGAGGCTAATAACCTCCAAAAGAGTATATTTACATTAACTTTCCCTGCTGTAAAATAATCCGTTTCTGACTGATCTTAATAGCTGTTATAACACATTGACAGATTCTATTTGTTTATATATACCTATATATAATTTCATCGAACACTCAAATAACCTTTTTGTTTTTCCCAGTTATTGACGATTCTTAAGGAAGCCAGTGACAATGCTTGTAAAATAAAAGCACCAGAGGCCAGAGTCGGTGGTTCAGCCTGTAATCCCAGCACTTTGGGAGGCCAAGGCGAGTGGATTGCTGAGCCCGCGGGTTTGAAACCCACCCGGGCAACTTGGCGAGACCTTGTCTCTACAGTAAATAAAAAATTAGCCGGGCGTGGTAGCATGCGCCTGTAGTTCTGGCTACTTAGAAGGCTGAGGCACATGGATCGCTGGAGCCCAGCAGGTTGAGTCTGCGGTGGCCAGGAGCGTGTCACTGCACTTCAGTCTGGGCAACAGAGTGAGATTTCAACTCAAAAACAAACCAAAAAACCCCCCACAAGACTGGAGATCTAATTACAGATGTCAGCAAATTCCTTCAGAAGTCTGCCTTTGTGACTTGATAATCATTGAAAAAGTTAAGTAGATAGGGAACTGTCTTTTTTTTTGAAATAAGAAAGACATATTTGTATCAGACTTTGATATGAAGTCCACGTGATAGAACATTCTCCAACTTTCCCTCAGGGTCTGCTCCCCCAGCACATCTTTTCTTATCTGCTCCTCTGTGTTGATTACAGCTTGCTGATTATTCATTTCTGGTTCTCTTTTTGATTACGCCTTCCACGTTTGGTGGCTCTTCTCTGTTCTGATTGTTCTGCAGTGTCTTCATCCCATCTCAGTGTTATTTTATTCTAACTTGCTTAGTCTCTCCTTTGCAGTTTCATTGCCACTCTTCTCTCACAGTTTCTAAAAGTTCTTACACACAGCCTTCATTTTTAGGCCTTTCGAATTTTAAGCTTTTGCTTAACAAACCAATGCTCATAAACATAAATGGTTTCAAATATCGCTATCTCCTATTCTTCACTGTCTCATCGTTTTCATGAACAGGCATGGGTTTGCCATGACAGCTGGAAGCCTGAACGATTATTGGCCAGAGTGGCCATGTGACACCACAATCAATAAAACTTTGAGGAAGCATGCCAAAGCACTTCCTGGAAACAGATATTTACTCAATTTTTAATGAAGATGAGAATAAACTAATTTACTACTAATAAAGATTTTACATTTCATTTTTAATTTTAAAATCCAGGAATTTATTACAAGTCATTTTTCAAAACGGACAACTCCTGGGTGAAGCATATTAAGCCAATTAAGATTTCAGCTAGCCACTAGATTTTATGTATTAAAGATGAAAAAAAAAGGGAAAGGAAAAAGCGATTAAACTCATCATTGTAAAGAAAGCTCTGAGTAGAGTTACTTTCTGACGCATTGAATGGGGTTGAATTCCACTACAAAAATGTTGCACTATGGATGGAGATGAAAGTTGGGTAGGGTTTATGTAGTCTTGCTCGTGGTGTGTGCTTGCTTGGAGAACATTTCGGTGCCCTGGGCCAGAACTGGGTCTCGTGCTTGAAATAAGAAAGACATATTTGTATCAGATTTTTAAATGTGAAGTCCACGTGATAGAACATTCTCCAACTTCACCTCAAGGCCTGCTCTCCCAGCACATCTTTTCTTGTCTGCTCTTCTGTGTTGATTACAGCTTGCTGATTATTCATTTCTGAATAATAACTCATTTGCAAGCAATGCTAGAATGCCAAGTTTGCAAACTTGGCTACTTAGGGTCTTCTGGCCCATCAGACCCATTTATCTCACCTTTATGGTCTTAAATAAAAATTAACCCAGTGTTTAAAGATCAGATGATTTCATATTAAAACCTCAGAAGAATTTCTTGAAATGCAGAAAAGGCCGGGCTCGGTGACTCAGTCTGTAATCCCAGCACTTTGGGAGGCCGAGGTGAGTGGATTGTCTGAGGCTGCAGGTTTGAGACCCACCCGGGCAACTTGGCAAGACCTCATCTCTACAATAAATAAAAAATTAACTGGCGAGGTAGCGCGTGCCAGTAGTTCCAGCTACTTAGAAGGCTGAGGTGGAAGGATCGCTGGAGCCCAGCAGGTCGAGGCTGCAGTGGCCAGGAGCATGACACTGCATTCCAGTCTGGGTAACAGAGTGAGACTCAAACTCAAAAAAAAAAAAAGAAAACACAGAATAAGAAAAACAGATAAAGCAACACATTCTAATTGCATAGAACAAGTAGAGCTGTCCACCCTCCAATTTGCCCCAATCTTATCATTCACAGCTCTTTCCTTGATACTGAGTTTCCTTTGCCATTTAGCATCATGCTTTTGTTGTTGATTTTCTTGGCAATAGCAAGATATCACGTCTCAAAAGAAAATGAAAGATTGAGAATTCTTTTTTTCCCCAAGATAAATGAGAGACCATGTTTATTTGTGGAAGTGAAAAGCATGTTCATTTGTTTAATGAGCAAGCACATTAAGTCTGTGTCAAAAGGAGACCACTTAAGAGATCCAGTCATCCTATTAATTTATGTTACCCTCACGGCTCATGTAGGTGCTGGAGTTTGCAGTTCCTTTAGTTTACTCTCCTGTCTCGTCCCAAAGTAAAATCCCTGACAACCCTGGCATTCAGGTACCATGGCCACCATTCATAATACAGTTCCAAGTATGTATATAAATGGAGGGAGGCTGCCAAGAAGCCCCATCTGACCATGAAATTCTTGTTTAGAATAGTGTGTGGGAGTCAGAATTGGGGTAAAAACTGCCTTGCACGCTTGAAACTGTGGTAGGAGAGTCAGCTACACATCAGAATGTCTTCAGATGGATGGCTCACAAATCTGAGAACCTGAGGAGCTTATTAAAATATCAATGTCCAGGCCTCATGCATGTAAACAGAGTATACAAATGGACAATGGCCAGACCTACATAAAAATAAAACTCTGACCCAAAACTTCTGCAGCAAACAGTCCAGGCAACCAAACCACGACTTCTGTAACAATCAGCTCAAAACAGCCAAAATTTGACCAATAACTGCCAGGTTCTCCAATTTACGTCCTTACTTCCAATTTAGGACCAGCTAGAGAGAGTCAAATATGTACCCCCTAACCAATTACATAGACCACCTACAGCACGCCTCCAGTCAGGGCACACCTGGATCCTTCCCTTTTGCTCCCTATAAAGCCTTTGTGTTTCTGCCCAATGCAAGTAATAGTAGGTGACTTCCTGGTGATAGCAAGCTCTGAATAAGAAGCTTTTGCCTGTTCTCATTTGAGTGGTCTTCATTTATTTTCAAATGTTGCAGGAAATCATTACTTTTATTTATTTACTTAAATTTTTAAAATTTTTTCCTCTCTTAATTTTTATTTTAAAATTGTGGGGTACAATTCAGGGTTAGGTATACAAATATTCATTGAGCAGGTACCCTTATTGATGAGGAGTGCCCCCCCTTTCCCCGCGCAGATCTCCACTGCTGTCAATCCCACCTCCCCACCCCTGCACTCCCCCTCCTTAGTTTCCCGCTACTGTCAATCCTTTTCTTATAGTAAAATGGTAGTTGTTCAAGGTCCACTATTTATTTATTTTGAGTTGGAGTTTCACTCTGTCGCCCAGGCTGGAGTGCAGTAGCACGCTCACAGTTACCACAGCCTCGATCTGCTGGGCTCAGGTGATCCTTTCGTCTCAGTCTTCCAAGTAGCTGGAACTACAGGCACACGCCACCACACCCAGCTAATTTTTGTGATTTATTGTAGAGACGAGGTCTCACCAAGTTGCCCAGGCTGGTCTCGAACCCCCAGGCTCAGGTAATCTTCTCACCTCGGCCTCCCAAACTGCTGGGATTATAGGTTGAGCCTCCATGCCCAGCCAAAATTTTTACTTTTAGCAGGCTTTCTAGATAATTCTGTTCCATTACATTAAGAGCCACTGCTATAGATGACTCCTCTGTTTCCCAAATTTCCCAAGAATCACTTGCATGTGTGTATGTGTATATGTGTGGGGAGGAAATACATATTCTCATGTCTCACCCCAAGCCCCAACTGAAATAGAATCTCTGGGAAGTGGCCTAGGTGGCTCTTATTAGCCCTCTCTTCCAGGTGCTTCCTATTATCAAGGGCGTTTGACAGATGCTGGACTATGCCACTGTCCATAGTCTTGTGCCAGTTTGACAGGATAGAAAACACCAAGAAAGCTTGTTATAAATAGAGATTTCCAGCCGGACACAGAGACTCACACCTATAATCCCAGCAGTTTGGGAGGCTGAGGTAGGAGGATTGCTTGAGGCCAAGAGTTCGAGACCAACCTAGGCACATAGCTAGACCATATCTCTACAAAAGTTTTTAAAAAATTGCCAGGCATGGTCATGTGTATAGTCCCAGCTAGTCAAAAAACTGAGGCAGGAGAATTGCTTGAGTTCAGGAGTTCAAACTTGCAGTGAGCCATGAACATGCCACTGCACTCCAGACTGGGCCACAGAGCAAGACTGCCTAAAAAAAATTTTTTTTAAATAAAAAAATAGAGGCTGGGCGCAGTGGCTCATGCCTATAATCCCAGCACTTTGGGAGGCCAAGGTGAGAGAATTGCTTGAGCCCACGGGTTCAAGACCAGCCTGGGCAACTTGGCAAGACCTCATCTCCACAATAAATCAAAAATTTAGCCGGGCGTGGTGGCATGCACCTGTAGTTCCAGCTACTTGGAAGGATCACCTGAGCCCAGCAGGTTGAGACTGTGGTGGCTGCGGGCAGCGTGCCACTGTACTCCAGCCTGGGCGACAGAGTGAGACTCCGACTCAAAAAAAAAAAAAAAATAGAGATTTCCAGGCTCCAACCTTGAAGATTCTGATGTTTTAAATCTGGGCTCTCCCAGTGATTCTAACAGGTAGCATGTTTTGGAAAGCCATACTCTTCCTATGTGATTCTCAAATAGTAATGTTCATGCAGATCCCCTGGGGATCTTTTAAAAGACAGATTCTGATTCAAGAAGTCTGAGATATGGCCGAGATTCTGCATTTCTAACAAGCACCATGTGAGGCATCTGTGGCTGGTCTGATAACTACGCTTGGAGTCGTTAATACTGGCTGCACTACAGAAACACATGAGTAAACAACCTTGAGTGTGAGACCTAGGGACAGCCAAGATTGAGAACACTGGTTCATTTCCACACTGCTCGGCCATGTGATTGGAACAGCGTTTTTACAGGAATGGCAACACATACAATCTAAACAGCGCTCTGGTAAAATCAGCACTAATGTGTGCCCCACTGTCACTCACTCCTCATCATGGCTTTGTGGCTCTTGCAATTACCCTGGGAGGTGAGGACAACCGGAAGTCCGCTACATGCACGTAGCAGAGGTTGCTCCAGGGGATTCCTGTTTCACCACCTTGTCCTCAGCCTTGGGGGTGCTTTTCTGCTGAGGGGCCCTGGATAACCCATGTGCCCAGCAGTGAGAAGCAGCGAGCTGACAGGGACTGGTCTTCAATGACCAAGGGAATTTCCACAAGGTAAATTTGTTTTGACCTTAGAGGTGAATGTGATTGAAAGCTCTTAACAAGAGAAAGAGAGAAAGAAAGAGAGAGAGAAACACCAGGTGGTCAGATCTGTTTATTTTTTATCTTTTTTTTCCTGGGTTTACACGACTGATTACAGGGGTGAGGGAGAGGATAGTGTTGTTGATGAGAAGGCAGATTTGGATGAATCACAATTCACCCTTCACCAGATGGCTTCATCCGTTGCCAGGCGTTTGATGAGCCATTTCATGAAGACTGTTGTGGAGATGGGTTAATGCCTGAAAGCCTGCGGATTTGAATGGACCAATGTGAAGGTGCTTAATAGAGCCTTGGAGGCTTAGCTCGTGTTTACTTTGAGGATAAATAAGCTGGTACATAATAAAATCTAAGAGAGCTTTTCCAGAAGAAAGCTACCTCATACCCAAGGATTATGTGGCTTTCAAGTGAGCATGCATGACACTAGGATGGGACAAATTTGTGATAACAGGTGTGGAACCATTTTATCATGAGTTCATGGACACATTTTTAAAAATCATCTATCCAAAATGCATTTCATCATAATAAATCAATTGAAAAGGTCTCATGGCTGATAAACACCTCAATCTGCCTGTGCTCTGTAATTACTCAGAGCAAAACATCCTCTGTATAGTGATCGGCCTTTGTTTTCAACTATGTGTTAGTGTATAAATAGAAGGTATCTCTAAGAAATAGTCAGACATCTGAAGCCCGGGTCATGTTAGACAGGACCATGGTGAGCCAGAGGCTATTTGTAATTATTATGATGTGCTGCCTAATTCTCAGGCAGAGGTTGGGAGGTTAGCAGAGAGGAGGCAGCAGAATGATCATGCAGGAAAAAAAAGTACTATCCACAAACCAGTGCTTGTCTGGTTTCTGAGAAACAAGATAACTCTGAAATGTTGATATTATATATATATATATATGACTCATATTCACTGGACCAGTGAATATAAATATACACATTTTATATAGAAATAAAATATACTTCTATATAAAATATATTTTATAAATACAAAAATTTGTAAAATATTTATATATATATATATATAATATACCATGTACCTTTATTTTAACAATAAGCTTGATGTGTGTTCAAAGATTTTCTGAACAGAGAGCTCAAAAAATAACAGACTACCTGGACTTTACATCAATGTTTAGCAGATAGTAGAAGACACAGAAACTTCAGACCAACCAAAGGAAAAAAAATTTGTAAAATCTTGCATTATAACATAGTAGTAGACCAAATACTGTTTTCTTTGTCTTCATTCACCATTGTATTTTAATACCCAAGGAGATACAGAATAAGAAAAAAACCTAGCAAAGGCACTAAATCAGGAGATAAGAGAGACCTACATGACACAGTCTGGAGAATTTCTAATGACTACTTTGTCAGTGGGTATTAGATTGAGAAACAATATTGATCTGTACGTGCCCTGCCTTTCCTCATCCTACCACCTGCCCCAGTGGACACACCTTAAAGAGCCCGTCACCTGCCACACATGAGCAATAGAGCCCTGCCGCTTCCCCTACCCATCGCACAGTATCTCTGTTTTGATTCAGACCCAACTTTAAGAAAAGGACACAGATGAGAGATATGGCTGTGGCTTACTGTGTTCTGGGGTACATGCCATGAATGCTCCCAGGAAAAGCTTGGGAACTGTGAAGGTTCACAACCACATATGTAGAAGAAGAGCTGATGCTCCACCATCTTCAGAGAACTTGAGAGGCAGACAGGGAGAAGATCCATCTGAGTCAGTCCAAGCCCTAGAATTTGGGCCAGCAGCAGTACCCGTCAAATTGCTTCTAAATCCAGGTGGGAAGAGGGCAGCTGCAGCACCCAGTGGCTAAAAGTATTGAAAAGAGAGCTCCTCAATTTCCGTGAATAGATCTCAGGAAAGTGCATGTTAATTCCCTAAAGCACGTTAATTAAAAAAAAAAAAATATATATATATATATATATATATATATATATGAAAGGAGGTACTTATAGAAACCTAGAATAACTTAGTTTAGTGTAACCTTTTTGCCTCAGCATAGCCATTTTTGTTTAGACTTTACCCCTGATTTGCTTTGAATCGAGTACAGTTTATACATAGATAAGATAAATTTTCAATAGGTAGGTTATAGAAAGTGTTCAAACATTCTACTGCAGGCCAAGCGGCAGCCTCCTCCACATCCTTGGCAAATCTCCACCAGGTGCAAAAGCAAGGCAGTCCAACCTTTCAATTCATGGTTTAGCATAATAATCTCTAGTAAATTTTCAGGTTCCTTGTCAAGGGAGAAGATCAAAGATCACCCCTTGGCTGGCCAAAGCCTTATAAATGATAATAAGACCACCTTCTGGTCAAGGAGTTTGTGGATTGCAAATGCCTAACAAGTGTCTGGCAGGAAAACCCCCTCCCCTTGTCTCTTCCCACCTAGCCCACCACCTCAGGACAAGAGATGATAATGTCCAGCGACCCCAAGATCTAAGACTCACGTGACTACAATCACCATCAAAGACTCATAGCCCTGGACACTCTTTCGGCCAAAATCCTCCTGCCCGAAGGCCCTTAAATATAGCCATTTTGTGACCCTTTGAGGCCACACTTGCTTCTGAGTGTCGGCCCCCTTACCAATCTGTGAAAGGTGAATAATAACTTCTACTTCTTTCTACTTTCTTACTTGATTGCAATCTTGCACTATTCCCGCTGCCCTGTCACTGGCTCCAGCCACCTTGCCTCAGTTGACCCTTTATATATATATATATATATATATATATATATATATATATATATTTTTTTTTTTTTTCTTTCTGAGTCTTCAAATCATTCTCTTTACCTGTTTTTTTCCTTGGAGCTCATGTTTATTCTGGAGAGAGAGAGAGAATAAATGTGAGCTCGGAGGAAAAAAACAGATAAAGGAATGACTTGAAGACTCAGATTAAGTCTTTGAAAACTAGTTGCTATAGAAAACAGAGGTTTAAAATAAAATACATCTGAGTGTCAACAAACCAGAAGCTCTCAGGGGTCAGAGGTTAAACACTGTGCTGCCTCTCTCAACACATTGTCAACCAGAACACTTTGTGGGAACCAAGGCCCTGCTGGGCTGCTGAGTCAGACCTATCTAACTGGGAGGCTGATGCATCAACATGAAGGTCTAGTAACCAGGGAGGACAGACCCATCAGGGAAATCAGCAGATGCAGTGGTGGGAAGCCAGGGAGCATAAAAGTAAAAGAAAGGAAGCGGGGGTGTTCACGCTGGAAGCAATTTCCTTTCTTATCATCTCAGACTTGTCATACTTTTGACACGTTTTTATCGACCTTGGACTGCACAGAATATCCAACTTCCTGAATATATTTGCGTCTGGTTTCCTGTGTGCGGATGTCTTATGCGCCTACATTGGAATACAGTGTGGCATCTCCTCGGTCCTTCTCATCTTTTACTCAAGCATGGATTTAAGAGCAAATTAACACACACACTCATTTCTGGTACTGAGTGTGAGACCATAGAATTACTATTTATTTGTTATGCATTAAGCTTTGTACTGGCCTTTTAAATCAAAGATACACATGTAATTCTCACGATAATTTACAAGATAGGTGTAATAATTTCTACTTTGTGGATTGGGAAACTGGCTCCAGGAGGGTAATGTGAATTGCTCAGGGTCATCTGGCAGGACTTGAACTCAGGTCCACTCTACTCCAAAGTCCTGTTTACCATACCATACTCTCAAAACAACATACTCCCAGGAGTCACCGGTTTCTCCACAGCTTCTCTAGCTTATGGTTAAATTGGTTTCAGGTAGAATCGCAGTTTTTGTTTATTTCCCTTAACTGCCCCCTTTCCTTATTCCCTTGGGTCAGTTTGCAGTGTTTAGTTGAGCGAGGACTCTGAAATCCAGTCTTTTCCTAGCACACTCTTGCCTGAAGATTGTCAGCCAATTACTAACCAATTATCATCAGCCTGTTAGCAATTTACCAGACAAAGACGGGCAGAACCTTAGGTGATATTCAGAAAAAATAATAATAATAATTTACCCCTTGCTTTTGAGTCTCTGCCACAAAAGAAATTTTTTAAAAAAATTTATTACTCAAACTATTATTACTCACCTTGATAAGTCACCTCAGCCCCTAGATGTGATTTCAAATGATTTTCTAAGAAAATCAAATCCATCTTCAAAGGGCAAAAATTTAGAATAATTTAGATATTCAAAAGAATGCAATGTGGGTTCTGAAAGCAATTCAGTTAGTCCCAAAACAAGTCTGAGAAATGATGGTGAGGTTGGAATACATGCAAAAATCATTCAAAATGACCACTTTAAAGTTCAGCATTCGATTTGAATACAAAAATTCTGGCATGTTTATTAAAAACTTAGAGTCATTTTGTGATTATTTCATTGTCTGAGAACTATCAGCATGTTTCCAGTAAATATTGTTTTATACTTAAATTAGACAAAAGTTGTCTTATGTTACTTACAATGAAAAGAAAAAACACTAATTAATCCAAAATCAGACCTGAATGAAGTGTTCAAATCACAGACCTTAACATTTGACCTTAAACATAAACTTTGGCTGATATAAGGTGTGGAGGCATGGACTACAGTTCATTCTATTTTGGCTCAGATATATTGTATATACTACAGTGTTGAACTGTTTATTGGAATTCAGATCATATGCCTCACCTGGATCTTCAGGGGACTTAACAGAAAGTTTCAGATTAAAATATATTGGCTGCTTTTTGTGACTTTCAGCAGGGCTGATAGTCAAAATATCTCAAACAATTTGGACATCTCTGGGCCCGCCACTCAGAATGGATGCTGGGTCTGCAGCTGGGCCCTGAGGCTCTGGTGGGCCCCACACTGCCTCCTTAATTATTGGTTGTATTGTCTCTAGGAGGAGGTCTTAGGGAAGGACCGAGGTAGCCGGAAAGGGGGGAGGATAGTGCAGGGACTGGGAACATACCGTAGCAACTTCGCCCCTAAACAGTTGTGGCTCCTACAGGTGAACAGGATAAACATCCTTTCTGGCCTGCAGGAAGATCCTGCAAGAGAGAAACAAGCTGTTGTCCCAGCTGACCAATTGACAGAAGTAGGAAGAGAGCAGAAAACAGTTGACCTTTATCCAAGGCCAGCTTGGAGCCCTGACTAGTAATCCAAGCCTGTGAGTGTGGGAGTTACATTTTCTGTGTGAAAAAAGCAAGGCAATAATGGAAAGAGTATGTGTGAGATGGGGGTGTGTCTTCAGAAGTGGACAAAGCCTGATCGGTCCCTTGTCCCCTCTCCTACATGTAAGGCCCCTGCTGTGTCTTTTCTTTCTGAAACTTTATGTAAGACTAGAATCTGGCAACTTTACAGCAACTAGGGGCCTCAGCCCCCAGCCCTCTCAAACATGTCCTACTGTGTATGTTATGCCTGTCAGATAATTCCTCCTCCTGTTAAATATTCTCCACTGGAGTGGGGAAGGAGATTGGTTCTGCCTCCCCACCAAGGGTCTACTGCTTCATCCTGTGCCATGGCAGTGCCAAGCTAAGGTGTAGCCCAGGGGATAGAGCCCCCAGGGCTAAGTTGCTAAGAGATAGAAACTGTAAGGGAATGAGATATGGTCTGGTGTTAAGGACCATGATTTTTTAAATGTATTGTTTTAATTACTAGCTATAAATTTTCCCAGGAATTGAATAAGTTGGCACCTTAGTAGGGTTTTAAGGAAGTTGAACTGACAACATAAACTCAGCTTAGAAAATAAAAGCCCATGATACTCAACTAAAACAATTCCCAGGCTCCAAAATCATGTCAATAGGAAGAGAACTCCTAAAGCAACTCCCTGAAGAGGAACCATTCTGAGATGCTTCTCAGTCATGGTCCTGGAGGTCAACAAATATGGAACACCCTCCCAACAGGCGAGAGTGAAGCCAGACTGGCCAGTCAAGCACAGACAGATAGGATCTGTTACAGACCCTCAGGGAATGACCCGTGCGTTTTCATTTTTTCAATTTATACACAGGAGTTCCTGTTGCGAATTTCCTGTTTTCCCTCCACTGTTAGTTATTCAGTGTGTTGGGGTGGTTGTTTTTATCAATCAGCCATAAATTAACAGACAATAAGAAACAGTATCCAGACATGCCCATCACCCAGCTAGTTGGTATAAATGATGATATCTAATGGTCTTCCTTTCAGGAGGTGGGAAGGAATGCATATGTGATTTCACATGGGATAGTTGTATTACACTGGACATTCCAGAATTGCGCATATGAGAATGAAGATAGTCACTGAAAACCCCAGCAGTCATGAAGTGGAATGTAAGAGATCACAGTAGGTGTGCTTATGTCATTAGGAGCTTTCCTTCTTCCTTCTAGTAAAAACTTATGCCCTCACCAGGCCTGGCCAGTCATGAGCCCCCATTGTCCTTTGTAGTGATTTGTTCTGGCATGGCCATGGGACCCAAGCAGACACGGGGAGAAATAAGCTCTTCCTGCTGATGGTGGCTTGGTGGCCACAGCCAGTGACCATGGCTTCCACCCCATGAAGAAGAGATGAGAATTGGACCGTGACAATACTAGTATCGCTGAGTCCCCAGTTTCAGACCCTCAGGCCTATACCTCGCTTCCATAACTTTTCCAAAATTTTTGTAAGACATTTCTGTATCTTTTTCAACACACACATGTATATATTCTAGATATACTTAGATGTAGTTTTATGTGTAATCCTATGCATAATTCACACATATGAATATATAATTATAGTTGATCCTTGAACAACATAGGGGTTAGGGAATACCAACTTCCTGTGCAGTCAAGAATCTGTGTATAACTTCCCAAAGCTTAAATACTAAAAGCCTACTGTTGACTGGAAGCCTCGCTGATAACAAAAACAGTCAATTAACACATATTTTGTGCATGATATGTGTTACTTACTGTATTCTTACAATTTAGCTTACTTTAGCAAGCTAGAGAAAAGAAAATGTTATTAAGAAAAATCCGAAGGAAGAGAAAATATACTTACTATTTGTTAACTGAAAATAGATCATCATAAAGGTCTTCCTCCTTGTCTTCACATTGAATACGCCAAGGAAGAAGAGGAGAAGAAGAGTTGATCTTGCTGTCTGAGGGGCGACAGAGGCAGAAAAAATTCATGGGTAAGTGGACCCTCACAGTTTAGACCCATGTTGCCCAAGGGTCAACTATATACGTGTATTATACATGCAATTCTGTGTGTGTGTATATATGTGTATGTGTGTGTTCTGTGTATAATACAGTAGTCTCCCCTTATCTGTGGTTTTGCTTCCTATGGTTTCAGTTACCAGCAGTCAAATAAGATCTGATAATATTAAGTGTAAAATTCTATAAATAAACAATTGATTTGTTTTCAATTGCACACCATTCTGAATAGCATAACAAGAATCTCTTGCCATCTGCTTCATCTGGCCTGGGACATGAACCATCCCTTTGTCCAGCACATTCACACTGTATAAACCACCTGCCCATTAGTCACTATTCACATTGTATATACCACCCACCCATTAGTCACGTAGTATCTGCCTTGATTTTTGGACCCCAAAAAGCAGTATATAGGGCGTCTGTTACTATCTGTGGTTTTAGACATTCACTGAGGGTCTTGAAATGTACCCCCGTTCATAAGGGGAACTACTATATAGGAAATTAGTTTTCCTCTTTGCAATAAAAAAGTACCATGTAATATAACTTAGAATCTATAGCTATTATAGAACGATCAAAAAGGTCCATAAAATTGTGCAGTCCCCCCATCATGTGTGTTATTTAAGTCAATATGCCACTACATTTAAAGAGGTTGGCCGGGCATGGTGGCTCAGCCTGTAATCCCAGCACTTTGGGAGGCCGAGGCGAGAGGATTGCCTGAGCCCGCGGGTTCGAGACCAGTCTGGGCAACATAGTGAGACCTCATCTCTACAATAAATCACAAAAACTAGCCGGACGTGGGTGTACATCTGTAGTTCCAGCTACTTGGAAGGCTGAGGCGGAAGGATCACCTAAGTCCAGCAGGTGGAGGCTGCAGTGGCCATGAGCATGCCACTGCACTCCAGTCTAGGTGACAAGAGTGAGATTCTAGCTCAAAAAAATAAAAAAATAAAAATAAATAAAGGAGGTTATACACAAGATGTCATGAGAGATTAAAAGCTGTTATAATACATGTAACATTACTATATGTAAAAAGCAGGCAAATATTTTAAAACTTATTTAGCGATTTATTCAAAGCACTTTCACACCTCTCTTAATTTTTACCAAAAACAAATAATAATAATACAATAGTTAATGATACTAGACACCTACTAAATGCCAGGTATTGACAGGTCCTATGTTTGCATTGTAAGGATTTGTGTTCCAGTTTACAAATAGGGAAATTGAAGTTCAAAGAGGTTTGATAATGTGACCACAGCCCCAGTCACCAGATGGCATGGCCAGGTGACATCCACGTTTGATGTTTCCAAAATGTGTGTGTAAACATGAATATATTACTCCTCTCTACACATTAAAATCCCGTTTTACAAATAAGAAGCAAAGGTGACTAGCTGACATGTTGGACCTGACGTTTTAGAAGCAGGGGTATATGGAAAGATGTGGAAAGGGCGGTGATGGAATGCAGGGCAGTAGGAAACATCACCGGCTGTTCAGAAGAATGTCGATCTGTGCAGTGGTACAGCTTTCCAGTTTGCCAAGTCCTTCTGTGCTGTCTCGGTACCAAGGCATCCGAGAAAAGATCGCAAACAACAAAGAGAATTCACTCCAGAGTCAGAGCAAAGTAAGCACAATAGCACAGTGCTGTCTATGAAGTAGTCGCTTCTCAGAGCCGGAGTGGCAGGACGAGACAACGCAGCCACCCTGGACTGGGGCGATTAAGGGCAGCTGCCTCTTGTCATTAGTGGGAGCGCTGCATTGATTAGTGCTGTCAAATTCTCAAGGGCCTGGAGGACCACCCGTGTGGCCCGCAGGCTGCTATTGATTAAGTGCTGGTGATCTGCTGGAGAGAGGGAAGGCTGCAGGGAGGCTGAGAGAGCAGGGCAGCTTCCCTTTCCGTTCACAGCAGGCACAGCAGTCCCTGCCAACCAGAAATGCAAATACCCTAGGCTTTGGCGAGCTGCAAATTTTTCTTTGTTGTTTTCTTTACTCGCACTGGACTCTGCTCTCTGTTCCTGCTCGAAGCGAATCTGGGAAGTAATATATTCATGTTCACACCCCATGGTCCTGGAAACCCAGGATCCCCAACATAAGGAGGCCTCCCCCTTCTGGATTGCATCCAGAGTGTTATTAAGCCTCTTGGCATCTCCACTAAATCTTTCTTTTACAAACAAGATGCACTTGGGCTAATTATTTTTTACCTAATGAAAAGTGTCTGCCAGAACGAGGCTCATTTCCCCCAGGGGTTCTGGTCTTTCTAGGAAATAAAGGAAAATCTTGACATTTTTCTCTTTTCACAGACTGGAGCCATATTTATTTTGCAGAGTTGACACAAAGGGATCCTTTGTGACATTCTGGCTTGAGGACACATTTCTAGCTCCAACCCTGTTATTAGCTGTACCCTTTGGAAAATTAGCAACACACATCTAGGAAGGGAATGAAAACACTAATTCAATAAGCTGAGCTCATAAAACATGACCAGGTCAGAAAATAAGAAGGAACGTGAAAACAAGGTTAGGGAGAGTGACTAGTAAGCCAGAGGGAAATCGCAGTTTGTCAGATCCAAGCAGCCACCTCATGTTTCCTTGCATCCTTTGAGTGTCACGGCTGAGCCCTCAAAAAGCAGTGGCTTTGATGAGTATCTGTGAATCCGTTCAGTTAAAAAATTCAGTGCCTCAGCTTCTAGTCTAAAATGGCATTTGTCAGCAGTTCCTCTATGGGGCTTTTAAGCTTTGCAATAAAAAAACACAAAATGGAAATGTAAAGAAATACACAATGCCAAAAAACTCAAAGCAATAGGCACACTAATGCCAGAATGTTGGAAGAAGTTTTACAAATCACAAGGCAAATTACACTTAAATTAATCTAAAAAACAAAGCAAAACCAAAAAGGTTTCACTTCATTACACAGACACGTCGAAAATAGGCAAACGAACGTTCTGTGCCCAATGCCTGTCCCTGGTCTCAGAATCAAGTCTGTAACCCATGGGTATGGATTTTAGGGTGTCCTGAACACTCTTGTCTTCTTGTCCCTCCCTTTATTCCCCTAGCGCCTTACTAAAACTTCCATAGTCAGCAACTACTAGAAAATGACTAAGCAGACATAGCGGGTGGGACTGGGTTGGCTCAGAGTTCTGGGAGGTGCAGCCCTATTTGTAAAGAAACTTACAACGCTTTGGCTCGACTGTGTTCTTGATTTGACCCATAAGTCTGGGGTGCCAGGAACCCAGGGAGTATGGTTTGAAGAAGATACCACTTCACTCCAGTAAAGACTGCTTTAATGATACCAAGTCACTCTTTTATTCAGATTATTAAATGTATTAATACAGAGGATGTGACTTAAGCATTTTCTTTTGTGTGTATTTCTTGGGTTTTAGTAGAAGAAATTATATTAATATAGGATAATATAGTTAACATAGTGAAGTAAGTAGCTTTCATCTTAGTGTGTGTACATATCTATATATATATATATAATTATTATTTTTTTTTTTTAGTCTCAGTCCATCACCCTGGCTAGAGTGCAGTGGCACACGGCCATCCCAGTATCGACCTGCTGTGCTCCAGTGATCCTTCTGCCTCAGCCTTCCAAGTAGCCAGAATTGCAGGCGCACACTACCACGCCTGGCTAATTTTTTATTTATTGTAGAGACGAGGTCTTGTCAAGTTGCCCAGGTTGGTCCCGAACCCATGGGCTCAGGCAATCCACTTGCCTCAGCCTCCCAAAGTGCTGGAATTACAGGCTGAGCCACCAAGTCCAGTTTCATCTTAGTATATTTTATATATGGCATAGGAATTGCCTACTCCTTAAAGAATGGAAAGGAAAAAAGAGTAAAATTATTTAATTCAGAATAATTTTCTTCTATTATTACTACTCAGAGCAGTTTAAGTTCTACTAACTTCTTAGCCAGTTATCATTTATATTTTAAATATTTCAGTTCACCAAGATTTCAAAGTTCATACAGAGTTGATACACAGCATGTCCTGTTTTGCTGAATTTGGGGGAAATGGTTCTTTAATCACTTTGTCTCTCAGCAGTGGACACTTACCTCCAATAAATCTCTGCTTGGACCAACTTGGTGTATAGAATCCTCTAGTTCAAGGTCACCTCCTCAAAGTTATCCGATGTCTTGAAATCCATCGCATATACATCTGGAGGCAGGTTACTGTTACTTTCAGTTCAACAGGCAACTGGAAAATTCTTTTTACTGGAAGTTATTTCTCTTTGGTTTCTTCATCACTTCTTGGAATTGGTTTTGCTGACACTGCTTAAACTGGGCATTCATGTGTGAGGTGGCCTATCATTTCACAATTCAGTGGCCCCCTCAGAGAAGGTATTGGCAAGAAAAATTTGCCATGTTGGCCCATGTCCATTTCCACATAGGGCCTCTCTTCTCAGTGTCTGTGTTCTGTGTTAGCTTCCGGCCACAGCTGCCACACATGCTGCATCTTCTTCATCCTGAGCACAGACCCCTTTGGTACACTGGCCTGCCCGCCCAGAATTTCCATGCCTTTAAGAGGGCTCACAAACTCCAGGCTTGGAATTAGGGTTACATCTGGCTTTCCTGGGCCCTGTACATTCTGGAGGGCTACTTTTAAGAGCAAAAAAAAAAAAATACAGCATTAGGAACAAAAGTAAATTTTTACTTGAAATGAGACAAGAAATTACAATAAATTGCACATTTTAAAAAGCTGACACACAACAAACATCAAAATCTAGAAAAATTCTTTTATTAATTAGATATTTAAGATAGCTTGGTAGTTCTTTTTGTTCTATATTTTTGGCATTTTCCTCAATTGCCTCATATGACAATATTTTAGAGTATCTCTTTTTAATCGAATGGAAAGATAACAAATCTTCTCTTTAGCATGTTTGATAAAACATGTGACTTGACACACAGACATGTAAAAGAAAGAGTCACCAAGGCTTAGTGTTCATGAATTTATATCCTGAGTTGCCTAACTTAACCATCAAATCCCACTGCTTCTGCCATGTATATCTTTGCCTCATTCCTCTTGTTGGTAATACAATCCATTCAACTTTCTTTCAGGTAAGCATACGACTTCTCTGGCCTGATGGAATTTCTATAGATGGCCTACACAACCCTAGGACTGTCCCTTCCCATGAGATGTCCTGAATGTAGGTCTCTTCCTCCACTTCCACCCAATTTGCTTACCTTCTGGGGTATGACTTATTTACAACTAAATCCCAATGCTGGAAACAATCTAGATTTTTGCTTCTTTAACCACAAACTTGAAACAAATCTTATTTTGGTATGCCTTCATAAAATGCTGCTATCTTAGGAAGGTCCCAATGTCAATGATTAAAAATCGGATTTCTTGAAGACACAACAGGAGAGATTTAGTCCCCATTGGTGGTTCACACTGTGAAAATTGTAATTTTCTCAGCAAACATGCATCTTGACTACAAAATGATGTGTGGGGTCATGACCCCATTAATTTCTGTAAATGAAATTTCAATTCAGTGTATTATATTATACTAAATGATGTCAGACCTATATTAAATAAGCCTGTGGAAACGATCATCCTTCAATCGTGGAGAAATTGAAGACTGCATTTTGTTTATGACTGAGCATAAATCACATGTTTAGACTTTATTGTTTAGTAAAATATGATACATAAATTAGCTCTTCCCCTAATTTTAGTTCTATTCAGGCATGCCATTATAATTCCTCTTAATTCACTCATTCATAGAGTCAGTACAGAGAGGTATGAAAGACATTAATCTTCATCTCATAATAATTTTAGCAAAGGTCCCGCTGAATCTACTGGATAGGTAGTATTTCTCTCAAGGCAACACTAAAGTAAACTCATTCTGACCAACTCAGTGTGTTGGTCAGACATGTGGTAAGAGAAACAGACAAAGGTTACATTGATGCATGTGGTTACCTGGTTTTTTTTGACCATGGTCCTGTTTCTGTCACCCTCCACCACCTTACCCCAGCACTCAGTGAAAGGGCTGTGTTCATATGAACAATTCCACATCCTCCTCCTGACTTTCACAGTGGCTACACAGGGAACACTTGTGGCCGAGTCCATGTACTGCATACTGCTATAGCCAGATCACTCTTCCCCCATCCCAGATCCCAGATGCTTGATGATGTCCTTGGGTGCAGTGCACCTTAGAAACTGTAGCAGTGCTTCTTGGAACAAGGGCATCCCCCTTAGCTACAGGTAGGGCCAAGTGTCCAGCTCCCCGCTGTATGTCTCTCCCTTGGCTGTGAACAAAAACAAGGACCAAGGTATGATAGGGCAAGGGGATGCTAAAAGAACTTGTCTTTCATATCAGGAGTGGAGGGTGGTAATCAAACATGTGTCCACTTATTTATTTTGGAGCCTCTGAGCCCCTCTAAACTCCCATCTGTACCCTCACCACCCACACAACTCTTCTCCCACCTCACACACAGAGCCCGTGGAATGGTAAAATATACACAGTAGGGCACATACACAAGCTATGGAAGCAGATAATTTTAAGACTTCATACACCACTAACCCCAGTGTTCTCGGTGACAGTGGGAGCCTCTGTGCCCGGGTACAGATAATTTCCAATCTCCTATTTAAAAACAGTTCCCTGCTTCCAGCCAACTTCTGCTGATGTTTACAGATGGTCCCACCATTATGTGCCTCCCTTTTGCTGCACTACTTTTGTTAGATTTCGCTTTAAAATTTTGTTTTTTGTTTTTTTGTGTTTTTTTTGAGTTGGAGTCTCACTCTGTCGCCCAGACTGGAGTGCAGTGGCCGCTCCCGGCCACTGCAGCCTCGACCTGCTGGGCTCCGGCGATCCTTCCGCCTCAGCCTTCCAAGTAGTTGGAACTACAGGTGCGCGCTA